>APFE030340986.1:13523-54091 GCA_000404065.3 Pinus taeda
CTTGGAAGGCCTTGGCAATATGACAGAGCAGCCATGCATGATGGGAAGAGGAACACCTACAAATTTGGAAAGGATGGTGTCAATCACACGTTGTTGCCTTTGCAGGAAGATGTACCAGGACAGAAGACTGATTCAAAAACCTTGTTATTAGGAGAAAAGGAGTACTTGGAGCAGGTGATGGATGTACAAAAGACTGTTCAAAGCAATGGTGAGAAAGTGAAGACGGTAGAGTCTAATCAAAATGTTGAACCAGCTGATGATTGCTCCAGAGTCGTTGAAGGTATAAAAGGTTGTGTGAAGTTTCCAAAATTTACTCCTAATGAAGTTATTGAATTGTACAGGAAACTAGATCTTCAGAGAAGGGAACTGGAAAAATAGAGGACGAATGCACAGGTTCATTTGCTGAGGAAACAAGACAGGGAAGTGTTCATGAAGGACAATTATGAAGCAGAAGCTGAGGAGAAAGCCAATGAAAAATTTTTGAGTCCTGAAAAAGACTTGGAGCTGCAGAAGAAAAAGTTGGTGACTAAATCCACAAATAAGACCAGTGGGTCTTGTGATTTTAATGCTACAATTTGATTGTGTTTACAGGTGATGAGCCAAAGTATGTTGCAGAGGGGCAGGAAGTTTGGTAGGGAGCAACATCTATGGCAGAAGCGAAAGCAGCTTCTATGTTAACAGCTGAATTAAAAGAAATTGGGAACAGCAGCAGTAAGCTGGACATAGAGATTGAAGAAATATGGCAACTGATGATGCAGAAATCCAAATGGAGAAAGATAAAAATAGCAGCAAGCAAGAGCAATGAGAACCTGAACCTGATTGACAGGAAGAAGAAGATGGAGGAAAAGACAACAGAAATGCAGCGGCAACAAAGGAATAAAGCATTTGGACGGTTTCAGAACAAAGTGTGGGACCCTGGAAGAAAAGAACAAGGACAAAAACGCATGATCAGGAGATCATGATCATTTTCAACCTTGGGAGTCTGATGCAGGTGCATGCCACTCAGACAAAAAAAAAGTCGGAAGTTTCTATGTTTCCAGTTAAAAATAGGAAAAAATAAAACTTGCCATCTTTTCTTTAAAAAGTAGGATTAGCATTGATAATAAAACTGGCTAAATTGTAAAAGCCTTGATTTATTAAATAAAAGGTTGCTTTTGTAATTAAAAAAAGAAAAAGAAAAGGATGCCAGCAGGATTGGAAAAACAAAACTCCGCTTAGCGGTTGATAGTAGTTATTAAAAAGATATTGAGTGATTTTATGCATAGAAGGTCGAGTGCGCAGCTATTCAATGTAAAAAAAACCAGTGTCTTATTTATGGAATGGAGGGTGCGCATTCTGTATAGCTAAGAATGACTGTGTTATAGTTCTGGGTGGCTCATAAAAGACTGTTGGTTTTATTAATAAAAAAGAACAGTGTTTGGATATTAGGCGGATATGGTCCTGTGCATATGGATGTGTGGGTTATATATTTAATATATAATAAAAGACTGTTTTTTTCCAGAATTTAGAACAGTGTATTATAGTATTCTCGGCCTGGTATTCAACCACAGAACCGTGGTATTCAAGCACCGAACAGTGGTAATGCACTGTCTTTATAAATTAAATGTTGTGTGGATTGTCAAGATATATGGTCGAATGGTAATGTTTAATGATTTTTCCGTGCGCTGCCTCCATAAACTGAAACGATATTCACCAATTGATTTAATATAATGCGGGTTGGTAATACAACATAGAGTGGACGGGGTTTATTGAAAAGCAATGTGTAGTTGCGTTGATATAAAAATATAGGAGTGCGTTCAAAGGTTATACTTTGTTCTGTTCAAGAACAGTGAATAGAATTTAGTGTCAGCAATTGGTGGCATTAGTGTAAATTTGTGACCGCTCTTATAAACATTATATATATTGCACAAGGAAAAGGTTTCATGACTGATGAGCTCAGGGAACTAGTGAAAGACCAAACCCGAGAAATAAAAGATATTGCAACCAGACTCGGAAGATTGTCTTTAGAACCAGCAAGTAGTCCATCACGCTACTAGATGATTTCTCTAGAAAAGTGTGGATTTATGATTTAAAAATAAAAGTTTATGTGTTTAATGCATTTAAACAATCTAGAGTAATGTATGAAAGAAAATTGAAAAATAATCAAATGTTTAACATAAAACAAGGTAAAATTCACCACATACAATTTGAAAAGTACTACAAAGAAACTAGGATTACAGGAAATGAAACCACTATATATACTCCCAAACAAAATGGCATAGAAAAATGCATGAAAAAAAATCTTCTAGAAAGAGCAAGAAGCATGATCAACAATGTTGATTTGTCACAAAAGTTGTGGGTAGAAACAATCATACTTCTTGTTATATTGTAAATTGATCACCATTAGTTTCAATAAATTGTAAACTCCCTAAAGAGGTATGGACAAGTCATCCCTATGATTATTCAAATTTAAATATTTTTGTTAATGAATCTATGCACTTACTCCTAAGAATCAATGTTCTAAATTAGACCCTAGATCGAATAAATATAACTTTGTTGGTTATGATGATGTTGCTAAGGGAAATAGATTGTGGGATTCCTACTGCCCATAAATCATCATAAGCAAAGATGTGATGTTTCATGAATCTCCTCTCATTAACTCAAAGAGTGTATAAGATCCTTTGAAACAAGAACAATTACATAAACAAGTACCAATAAATCAAAGAATTTAGTTGAAAATTCAACCATCTATGGACACAAGGAAGCAAGAAGAAGCTTTTGATAATAAATAATTTGTAGATGCTGAATATATTTAGGAAAATGTGGATATTCCATAATTAACACTATGAAGATTTACAAAAGAGAAAAAAATTGTAAAAGATATATCAATTTTATTTCATCTATTACCTTAGTTACTGATGACGAGGAACCTTCTTGTTATCAAGAAGAAATAGATAATATCAATGGTGCCAAATGGAAAGTAGAAATGAAAAAATAAATAAATGACTTAAAAAAGAATATAACTTGGGACCTAGTAGAACTTCCTAACGATAGAAAGGTTGTGTAACATACCTCTCGTACACATAATTTTTTCTTTCCAAATACCATTGAGATATCATAAGTGTATATTTTCACAAAATTCTCAACTAATTCTATTCTAAGGATATTTACTTATTATCTTATTAACTCATTATGATTCCTTATGTTTAGGATCAACTCCCTTATGATATAGATTCCTTGATTTAAAATCGTTATTGCAATACTTCCAATACTCACTAACCATTTGTTATGAGTTAAATGCACTTATTAACATATATGTTCTATAGTTAACCTCAAATCGTGATACTTTCTTCCTTTATAAGTATTTTGTTGCTCTCTTCCTAAAGGTAATTCAATATGTGACTCACTTAAATGAGTATTACATATTTAATCTAGAGGTGTGCTACTCAATGTTGACCAATTTTTTATACAAAATCAGAATACATGAGATTATCAATTATTCTTCCATACAAAGATAAACATTGCATGCTTTAATTGCAAGTTTTTCATTTTTCTATTATTCATTATATTAGACATAAGAAATGAACTATTAAACCCTTATCTATCACCTTCTTGATGTCTCTGTAATAGGTTTACCCCTTTGTCTAATGTTCGACCGAGAGCGAATTTCATCGTTTGGGTGCACACATTTTTATGTATGTAACGAACTGTTATCTCGACAAGTTCCCTCTAATAACATTGGAAAAAGCCTTTAGGAGGATTTGTGAAATGTACAACATTTATGGTGACCCCACCTAATTACACCTATTGAGGTGTCACATAGGCCACGCGGGAAAGAACCATGTGACCTCACATGGCTGTCCTAGTGGGCATACTGTCCACGAGTCCACGAATCAAATCTCATTTCAATATCTAATAGTTGTTAGTGTTTTTAGGGTTTCAATTAAAATGAAAAACTCTTATGACATTTCATTTAGTTATTTGTGCGTTCGATGCCAGTGACCAGAACACTGCTCCACTTTGCGGCATATTTAGACTCTCTCTTATGGGGTTTTTCCTTGAATGTTTCTAGGCATCATAAGTTATTTCTCCTCACATTCTCAGGTTGACACATTGCCTCACAAAGGTAGGAAGTTTTTTCTTTTTATTTACCCACTTATGAGGATCTACTATTACTATCTATTATTTCTAAGTTATCTAATGATTGTCACACCTTCCGTGGAAGAAGTATCTAGTTTCTTGATTTTAGTTGTTCGATTATTTACTTTTGTCACCCTTTTCCGGAGTGAGAATACCTAGATTCGCTCTCTTGGGTAATATTGATTATGTAATGCTACCTTTCCCCTCTCAAAAAACATAGGTAATGTTTTTGCTGATATGCTACCAACATTTATCTTAGTTTTAAAATTTTCATATGCCACAATTCCTTAGTTACTTACTCAACCATCTTCCTATTTCTATTTAAATTTTTTTTGTTTGTTATTACTTATGTCCACTATCAATCCTTCCATTTACAATAGGCATAGACTCCTCAGAGTATTATCGTGTGTATCTTATCACATACATATATGTATGCATATTTTCCTATACTTGTCCTTTTCTAGCTTATGTTATCTTCTAAAACTTTAAAGAGAGAGCATCAAACCAACAATGATTGGGTTAAGAGTTTTTTCTTATAGCTAATGGCTATATCATTTGGCCTTAACACACACACATATATATATTTGTAGTTCTTCTAGATTTCTCATGGAATCTAACTTACATCTATTCATGTTTATCTTGTTGTACCATCTGAGGTTAAAACTTTAGTTATTGGAAGCACATTTAACAATTATTTAATGAAATCACAATTCTTTTGTCATTGCGAGCTTGATGAGATTTAACCATTAAGATCATGATGTGGTTATAAAATAAAGCAATTAGCAAATTATTCCATGATTTGGTATCATGAATCTATAACTCATAACAATTTTAAACCTCTGCATCTAGTAGGTACATGAAATTCGAAAGATATCTAAATTCATTTCCTAAATTTGGGGCCATCGCATTTACCTCCTAGTGGATCCCCATATTCTTTAAAATGGCTTTAATCTTGCTTACTTTGTACTTACAAAATTTGGTATAAAGTTGATATATTTTTGGGTATCAACAACATTGTCTAAGGTGCTTCAATGTTTATTTAGTACTTTGAGGTAACTATCTTTTTTAACTTAAAATATCAAATATGATGCTCACTCACTATTCTGAGACTAATCCCCTTTCCATCACAGGTTACTCTGATATCTTATCACAACTTACCTTCATTTAGCTAGTTTCTCAACAAGAACCAATTCCCAATTATTTGACTTTGGCAAACCCCCATGCAGGTGGTTTGCACCAATTATTCTACTATTATAACCAATTTTCAGTGACTCTTTGGATGAAAACACTTTCAGGGAGGTAGGTTCATTATTTTACAACTTCCCCAACAATCCTAAAATCCAGGCTTACTCATACCGGCTAGATATTACTAGATTAGACTTGTTCATAGTTGAATTATATTATTCGTAACTTTTTTTGTTACCTTATGAGTACCACGTTGTCTACTCCATACAATGTATATCATTAACACTATCAAAATTCATCATTGCACTTACCAATGCTTAATTGGTATAAATGATCCTAACCATTCATACTATTAACTCAATATAACTCTAATTGACCCCTATTTATATATTATCTTGTAATTATAAGCGTTCTACATCTCCATTCAATATTTGCAACAATTATCTTCAAATATGACCAGTCCATCTCCTTGGGTATACCACTACACCATATATTTGCTTTATTTAATACATGGTCGTCAGCCTTGTTTTATTCCATTCCCTAATTCCTACATACACTTTATTTTTTGTATATTCTCTCTTTTTTTCTTTTTTGCATTAGGTTTCCAATAACTCCTTTTAGCATGCAATGCACTCAAGTGAGATTACACTTTTGTTAAGATTCATAAATTTATTTACTACTAATTTTTCTCCTTCACTAGATTCTTGGCCAACATCGTGTATGTGTGAGGAGGTAGTTTATACTAATCCAATGATTACTTTCCAACTGTATCTAGTGTAATAATTAGGTATTATTCACCTTGGCACCGATAGTATCCTTTACCCCTTTTAATACCTGCCTCCACTCTCAACAATCTATATTATATTTTTCATTTAAACGTCTTTATAATTATTAATCTTATGAATTATGTGTAAAAACATAATTTTACAAATTAACAAAAGGATCTTGCATTTAGAAACAGGTAATTATAATGTAGGCAATCCCAACTTTTCAGGGTGATTTCACATACAACACTCCCACGCACCTATAGTATAGGAAATGTCATTTTACTAGTTTACTCGTATACATGTCTTCTAATTCATATGTGCATTCGCTTCCTCATCGTTCATGATCATGAACTTCTCTCATTATACAATAGTGACGATATATAATCTAATAAATTATCATTTGTTATTAAATAAATCTTCTAAACATTTGTTTGTTCTAATAAGAATCCAATATATTAGTTCTTATAGGTGAAGGTGACCCCAACAATACATTGATTAATATTTAAATAACTTATTTCACATAATGGAATTACTTCGATGTTCCCATGATAGGATTTTTCACTTTTTTTCTATGAAACATAACATATTCTTGTCGTTATTTTCCCTTAAACATGCCACAATGTTGAACCCTTCAGCTCTTATACCACTTATAACGTCTCCCCTAACTTCAACTTACCAAAATAGAAAATTGTTATTACTTTACCCTAGAACTCATTTATTATTAATAGTTTGACATCAATGTGGATTAAATCTTCGGATGTGCAACCACACCAAATCAATTCCAAGTGATTATATATTATATATATATATATATCTATATCTATATATATATTATTATAATATAATATATATATATATATATTATATATATATAGGCACTGGATCCAAGTTAGCTACATTTATATATTCATCATTCCATAGGGTACAAGATACTCTTTCATTTATCTTTGTTTCATTGTTGAAACTTTGATCCTTAATAATCTGCATCTATATTGTTAGAATCAAAGTCTGTGCATCGGTGGGAGTATGATTTTCTTAAGAATCGCGCAATTATTTATAAGATTAATATAATACCTCTCTCATTGTATAGTTTAGGACTTAGATTATTGTGGATTATGATATAGTTCGCATGCGAGTTTGTTGGAACATTCTCGATGTCTAGTTGTTGAATTACGTGTGACAAATGTACTATGGTCCTTAGACTATGCATTGGTTGATCCAACGACATAGGATATATGGTTTAGATCCAATGATGTTGGCGAGAGGAGTTATGAAGGTAACTACCTCCCTCCCTTTCGCACTGCCCCTAGCACATTTGCAACTTCGCTTTCATGAGGAAAATCACTTTGCAACTATGAGTATGCCCTTCCAATTAGTTCTCAGTCTTTACATTGCCATGTGCAATTTTTACCATTACGTTGTTCTTTGATATCTAGCACTACTGCATGTGCTTATGGGTTCTTTTGCTATTGTAGATCGAAACCCATACTAGGTTCTATATTCAGAGTATTCTTTTGTATGGAGGGTATCTAACTCTAAACCTTAGCACATGTTTGGCACCATAGCATAGCTAGCCGTAAGTTCAGCTCTCTATGAATCTTTCTCATTACGAGTACTAACAATATTTATACCTTCCTTATTTTCTTATAGTAATTTCAAATAGAGCTTTTTATGCACAGGGTTCCGAAGGGATGAGGGCCACTCATCGTCACTCACACATAATTATACAACCTTGTTTTGACTTATTGTAGCTATATAATTATCCCTAAGTTTGACTCTATTGTCAATAGTAGTTTTGCATCCTCCTGACACGCGTTATTCCAGGGTTGGGTATATGGAGAGCTTATAGCTTCATCCTTGGCTCTTATTTTTGCAGGTTGGTGCTATAACAACCAATCTCTTATCCAAGTTCTTGGATTTTCTTTTTTTTACTTAGATTGTTAGGTACTATAGTTTTTACAACCCATTCAGAAATACATAAACCATTCAGAAATCTAGCAGAAAGTAAATAACATTTTAGAACAGTATGTACCACTTATGTGTTTTTTTCCTTTTCGATTAGACAATCCAGCCATAAAACTACAGGGATTAGAATGTTCTTCCCAATTGTGAGTATCAGTGCCTCCATTCAAACTCCCCTCGAGGCAACTTCATATCCAAAATAATTTCAAATCAGTAACCTTTACAAGTTCACCCAAGACCACCTGATCCCAACCAGCTTCAGTCTAGGGTTTCAGATAAAGTTCCACTAACCAACCAACTCAAGAACTTTATATCTGGGAACATCCTGCCTCCCTCTACAACGTCCTATCAGAGGTTCAATTTTACATTCTCACTCCTCAAAGTTGCCTCAGGTAATGTCTATCCCCTCTTGGCTTCCTTTTTCCCATCTGAGATATTTATCTCTAGGGATAGGAGTTTGGGCAGGCAACTGCCTCTGCCCATAACTGTCTTCAATAATTTTGGAATATGAAACTCAGTACAACATTACTTTCCCCATAATTTTATGGTTGACTATTTTCTTTTAAATAGAATTAAAACATTTATGTTCATAACTTATTCCCATTTGATCTTTTAACATGGTCCATAGTTTGCGATGTAACTTTATGGAGTAGCTCATGTGTTTACACATTAGCAAGGGGTATTGCACTTAAACTATGAAATCCACATATAAACTAATTTCCTTAATCTATATATTTTTGTATTATAACATAGTTGGAACAAGCTAATAACAATATACATATTATTTTCCAAGATATTAGAATTATCTAAAAACTTTAGGTTTAACCAAAAACTATTGCAAAATAAACAAAATTCAACTCAATGTTCTATAGGATAGAGTTGGCCTTTTGATATTTGTTGGGCCTCATCTCATTTTGATATTTGTTGAGCCTCATCTCATTTTGGAAGTTCCACTCACAAGAATGGGCCCTTGGAAGGACACTTGATCTGCACCATAAGAAAAAAGCATTTATGGATTTAGATTTTCTCATTGATCATTTAAAAACATATAAAAGTATATTGTACATTCAAAATTATTGAAAAATATAAAACTAGATAATCATGACATATGTAAATCGACAATTTCCTTTATATATTGAAAAATATAAAACTAGATAATTATGACATATGTAAATCAACAAGTTCCTTTATTAATTGGATTTTCACAAATATAGAAAAATTAAATGCAAATGAGAAATGAATAAAAAGATAATAAAAATATATGAGAAATAATAAATGTATAAATTTTAATACAATACTCCTAATACTTTTTATTACAAGCTAAAGCTCAAAGTATGATTGACTTTTAAAGTGTTTGGTTGATGAAAAGCTAAAAAAACCTATAATTAACATCTACAAAAAGATAAATTGATTCAAATATTATTGTAAGATTAACATTAGAAAGAAAAAAAATAATAATTAATGTGATCTATCTCACCAAAATAACATATAATGAAGACAAAATGTCCTATTAAACTTTGCCCAGAAAATTTTTGTTAGAAAAATAGAAACAATCCATATAACAAAATTTTAATATAAAAAAATGATAACAATATCTATACAAAATTGAATTACTATATAAAACTATGTCAGTAAATTACTATATATATTTAAAATGACTCCACATCTTTTTTATCTGAAAAATTAAGCTAAATTAAATAGGTAGAAAAATGAAACTAAAATATAGTAAAAAAGTCATACGAAATATAATGTACATTTTGATCAAAATATATAAATAAGTTTAATATAGTAATAAACTAATCAAAATATAAAATCATATAAAATCCAATGTAACATGGAAGTAAACTTTTTGCATCAATATTTGAGCATGTTTAAATGGAATGAAAATGTATGTGAAGATGGTATTTTTCAATTTTTAATGGGTTGAACTATAAGAATTCAATTTTTAAAAGGTATAAATACCAAAATTTTGAAGCTTCGGCTACAAAAAAATTAGCATTAAATATATCACAATATATCAGAGATCAGAAAAGGCGTGAATAAACACACTCCAAACGAAATGGGTTAGATATATTTTGACGGTAGTGCGTGTTTGTTAAATACGCCAACAGGTATTTTGATGTTGTTAAAAATCTAGTAGGGATAGGCCAACAGGTACTGTGGTGATGTTAAAATCTAGTGGAGGGGCATTCACCTCTTTAAATTAAATAATTGAGAAACAGTTCAGCAATATAAATATTTAATCTTGTACACATATTTTAAAAAGTGTTTGAAGCTAATAGAATCATGCCTAATAGAATCAACTGAAAACTTCTCTAGACTTGGCCTTCAGGGATATTTTTCTGCTATGCTATCTAGTATTTACATTACCCGGAGGTTTCAGCAGTCTGATTACTGGTGGGATCCACCATTTGAATCTCCGAAGCAGTCGATGAAGAAGATTGGTGAGAAGAAGATGGCTGCAAAGGTGTGTCCACAGGAAATGGGAATGGAGGAGTGGTAATGTCAACGTCTCCTTCTAACATCTGGACAACTTTGGTCATTGAGGGACGACGAGATGCCTTGAACTGTATGCACCAGAGCCCAACTAAACTTAACCTTTTGGCGATGACTTGCTCTTCCTCTGACATGTCCTCTTTTCTTAGATTTTCGAACTCTCCCTTTTCCACTTGTTTAAAAGCCCACTCTGCATACAAGAATTTACTTGAGTTACTTTCTAGATACTTATAATCGATGTTCTTCCTTCGCCCCACCATCTCCATAAGTAATATACCATAGCTATACACATCAGATTTATCAGTGACAACTCCATACAGCCTTGACCACATCTCTGGAGCAGCGTAGCCTACTGTTCCTCTATTCGCCACAGAGACGTGACTTTCCTCTCTGTCGGATATTTTGGCAAGACCAAAATCTGCAACTTTGGGCAAAAAATTAGCATCAAGGAGAACATTGTGGGGCTTTATATCACAGTGCATGATGCGATTTCTGCAGTCTTCATGGAGGTATGCAATGCCGCGAGCTGTACCAACTGCAATTGAAAACAACTGCTTCCAATCCAACTCGTCCTTATGGTCTCCATGGATATACTTGTCCAAAGAACCATTCACCATGTATTCATACACCAAAGCTCTTTTGCATCCCTGGGAACAATAACCCAACAGGCGCACCAGGTTAATGTGACTGGTCGTTTCCACAGTAGCCACTTCTGCAATGAATTGTTTTTCACTCTGTTTCGATTCATCCAAAATCTTCACAGCTATTAGACGTCCATTGGGAAGTTTTCCTTTATAAACTGTTCCAAAACCTCCTTTACCAAGCTTGTGTTCCAAATTGTTTGTGTAAGTGATAATCTGAGTATAGGAATACCTTGCAGGCGCTTGTGACGAATAATAATCTAAGAAATTTTCAACCGAGGGAGTTCTAGAATCAACAGGATCCGTAAAGGTTCGAATGCTCTGTTGCTGCGCACGGGAACTCCTCTGAGAACAACAACTTCGACGACGAACCATTATGCAACAGACCACTACTATGCTAAACACAGCACATACAGCAATAAATATAGCTGGAAACAAAGTTGAAATGGTCATTAGAACAAGAAAAATAAGCATCCATAAAGAATGGATCGGTTTTAAAGACTAGCAATTTACCTGCCATGAACTTTGCAGAGAACATAACATTTCCGTATTGTATTACAAATCCTTCAGGCAAACAAAAAAGAAAGTGCAGAGTGAGATAATGTAACGTTGATAGTTAACACAACATAACGTAAAGTAGCATAGATATATATAGATGGATGTAGCGAAACACAAAAGATTCTCACCATCATTGCAATCTTCCCAGTGGATATCACCATTAGGGCAAATGCAATATGTGTCAGAATAATCAGGGAAGAATTGTGAGTAACATCTTCCCCCACTAGCTTGACAAGAATTACAAGGGTAATCGCTTATAGACCATTTAATTTGGAATCCTCTTTGGTGGAGTTGTTCGAAATCCTTAACCGCGCTAATATTGTAGCTTTTGTTTGTTGGAACGACTATAGGATAGTTGGAGCAACTTGGAATTCCGTAACCTGTCTCAGGGATAAATAAACAATATCTGTTGCTTTCTGTGCAATCCAACCTCTTGATGAGGGAGCTATTGAACGGTATGTCGGCTGGTTGTTGTGTACAGTTAACAATTGTTCCGAGCGCGTCTGCATGAGAAAGATTGAAGAATCCACCTTTTGATAACCATTCGTAAGTGGTAGAGTAATCCAGTCCAAGAGAAGGGTAAAACTCCAGTAGATTGACATAAGATGAGGTGATTTGAAGGGTTCCAGTAGAGTAAGAGGATTTTCCGATCTCTCCAACTACTCTGCCTATCCAAAAGCTATTAGCCCCATAGTTGTTTAGCATGGTTTGATTGTCCTCACAGTCAGCATCTATAAGGCCACATGGGCCGAAGGGATATTGAATGGTGGAATTTCCACAAGTAAAAGGAGCGCAGTCTTTAAAGGATGGATAAGCTGCAGAAGCAATAGAGGTAAAGAGGAGCAGCATGAGGAGGGAGTAGCCCATTTTCCGATGCGCAAGCGGAGAGATGCTGTAAAAGAAGATAAGCAAACAATTGAATTGGGTCTAAGCGAAACAAATGAATTGCAAAGAGGATTGAAGAGCAATCCGCAGACCAGAGAGTACAAGATCAACGGGGAATTGCAAATGAGATGGATTCTTTCGACTTTAAGGAGACTAGACAGAAGGGTGGAAGAAGGCTCCAAGAAGGGTCAAAGTCGGACAGGGTGCGACATATAAAAATATGTAGAGGGTAATTGCCCACGTTCACAAATGAATTTGTGGTCCAATTTATTTTTAATATATTTGTGGAAATTGCATTTATTTGACACAGAATACGGGTCTTAGACAGAAGCGTGGAAGAAGGGTGCAACACTCAATAATAGAGTATTGTTTGAATATCTAGAAGGTAATTGCTCCAATTTTATTTGTTTAGTATATTTGTGGAAATTGCATTTATTTGACACAGAATCAGGAGTCTTAATACGGGGAACCGAATAAATCGCTTAGAATTTGATTTAAATAAATAATAATATTTTATATTATATATTATATTTGTTTGCAGGGAAGGTTTTATTTTTTTATTTTTTTGGTTAAGATTATACTTTTTATTATTGAAATTGTGTTTTTAAATATATAAAGAGATTTAATATTTTAAAATGGTTAAAAAATTTTAATTACAAAATTTATATGGTTTAAATTTAAAATTTTAATAATTTTTTATTAAATTTCTAATGTTCTTGACTCTTTAAAATAGAAAAAATAAATGGTTGAATTGTGTACCTTCATTTTATGTGTATGGTATATAATGTCATAATAATTCTCATTTTATATGTGTTGTAGATAATGTCATAATAATTCATAGAAAAAATAAATGGTTGAATTGTGTACTTTCATTTTATGTGTGGTATATAATGTCATAATAATTCTCATTTTATATGTGTCGTATATAATGTCATAATAATTCAGATAATTAAGTCATCTATTTTACAAATTATCTTTATATATAAATTAGACAAGGAAAATTTTAAATAAAATCAATTAAATATTTTAAAAAGATTAACTGTTGTGATTTTTGTATGATATAGATATATGTAAATAATAATTTTATTGTTAAATTATCCAAAACAATTGACAATAAAAAAAATTATTTTCAATTTACTTTATTAAATATAAATAGAAAATGTTTAAAGAAAAAATAATAATAATATTTTATTAATAAAATCCAAAGCATTTTATTAATAACAAATTGCTTAAAAAGTAAAATCATCAATATTATTATTTTAATAATTTTTATTTTAAAAATATTACTGACTTTTAGATATATACATCAATCAAATTCTATAATAATTAATTTTCTTTATATTTACAAAAATATTTATAATTTAAATCAAATTTTAAAAATATTAAAATCAGTTTTCTCTTAAATTAAAATAATAATACATATTACTATTAATTTAATTTCACTAATTTATCGGATACAATTTTTTTGAAAAATAATATTTTTTTTTTTCATTTTTGAATCCAAACAATTATATTATTGACTTCCCTTGGATTCAATCAATCCAAATAGAAAAGATATTCAAAATAATTATGATATTCAAAACAATTATGTTATTGACTTCTCTTCGATTCACCAAGTCAATTGAAAAGATAACCATGTTACTGATGGCCCCATTTATGTGAAATTCATTTATGTATTGTTCCTAAGTAGGAATATGAGTGATATTTAAACAAATAAATAGTGTAGTAGCCTAAAATTAAAAACATGCATTAGACATCCATGAAAACACCGTAAATTTGGAACTATTGAGCCATATATTATAAAATCTGAGAGCTATGTACGATATAAAATGGAATGGTGCACTTGGGCTTGTCTCAAGGACAAGCTTGACAAAACCCACATGATGAAATAGTTGAGCTGAAGACTGCCTAGTTATTGCACCACTCTGCACTGCGTTGTCCCAGTAAACTATTGCCCTATTGAACTTCGACCTGCTGGAATGTGCTCAAAAACTGCCCAAAAAATTATATCCTTTCACCCCAGAATCCTTGGACAAAACTCAAAAAAACCGAGAAGGGAATTTATCTGCTTTTGACTTTGGATTTTCAGCGTCCTTGGAGCCTCTCCCCAGCTACTGCTGTCAAATTCAATTTGCAGCAAACAACCTGCAAACTCCTTTGAAAACATCACTAGAATGTTGGATTCACCTGTGCTAACTGCCTCCTTCTTCCCCAGATGATTCTTTGCCAAGGTGACTCTTTTGCCAAGCACCATAAATTTGCTGCCAAAGGCCTCTACACAATCCCTCTTCCCAGAAATACGTACTGTTGCTACCCCGGTCTAGCTAGCTGCAAAACCCAGTGAAAATTCCCTGAATGAATGGCCTTCCCAGCTCCCGTAATTCCAAGCAAGGTATGGTCATCACTGCTGTCTCTAACTCCCCCTGCGTGTTTCTGGCTGTGCAGGAAATACGTAATCCCCTGCTCTGCGTTATTGGCTTAAGAGTGAGATTGTGCTGAACTCTCTGAAATCCCTGTGGAATAGCCTCCCTTTGGCAGGCACGGATGGTCCCCCAAAGAAGAGGTTGAATCTCCTGCTTGGAATATTCATGGCTAAACAACCGGTAGACTCGCTAAGCAGCAAAGCATACAATGATGTGTTTGTTTGCAAATGATCATGATGACCCAAATGAGAGCTCCCTCCTTTTATATCCTTGGGCCCTCATTGCCTCATGTTGGCCCCTCCATCCAACTATTTGAATTCCCTCCAAGCCTAATACATATTAAAACAATTCAGACAAATATATAAAACCAGACACAAAATAAATTGGCAGAAAAAGGCAGAAGCCTCATGCTTCCTCAGGTATCCTCACTCTCATTATTATTTCAAAAATTGAATATAATGTTACAAATAAATAGATGAGAGATAGTGTTCTCAAGATAGTGTGTGCTATCTTAGACATTTTTTGTTGAGATTATTTCTCATTTGGTTGAGATAATTTCTCACCAGACACACACCAATATAGGAGTTACCTAAACTAACTCCTATCTTAGAGGAACAACCCAAGAGTTAGGCACAAATTCCTAACTTGGAATATTTAATTAATTAATTTATTTTGGATTTATTATTGTTTTGTGAGAGAGGCTAACATCCCCCCCCCCCGCAATGATAAATCCAAAATAAGAACGAGGAACCATCTTCCAAGTTCTCATGTTGATCCTCAAAAACATTGCTTCAAAAAACCGCCAAATCTGGATGCTGAAAAAACTGCAATATGAAGAGACTGAGTCAGCTGCATGACTGATTCATCTCGGAATGACGCTTGACAACTCCATCATGTGCCAAGCCGCAAAAGGATCCAACTATCCTTTGCTTCAAAACAGCATCCGGTGTCCACTGACACAATTTGATGAACGCCCATTGGCGTATTTGCTGATGATGATCACACACTGGCTGAAGATGTCGAGAAACAACTCAATGTTGCTTTTGCTATGATGAAAGCTGCTCACTGCTCCTTTTGCTGTTGGTCGCCCACTGGCGAATTTGTTGATGCTCACTACTGATGACAAATGCCCACTGACTGATGAAGATGCCCACTGGCTGCTTCGCTGATGTTGTCGAGACTTTCAGTCTGACAACCACTTGTCAATTTTTTATATACCTAGGGGGGTAATATGGGGTACCGAGGGAGGTACCCAAGGCAATAATGTAATAATGGGATGGGCCATAGTAATAAATAAGGTGGTTAACCCATGTCATGTAAGGGACCACAAGTAGTTAATAATAATGTAAGGGGTCCATGGTATTAGTTGCTGGTATGAGGAAACCATAGTAATGATGCATGGTATTGTATGTATGAGGCCTATATAGAGGCTAGAGACTCCACATGGAGAGACATGAAGAGAAATATTCTTGTATGAACAAGCATATGGCTTGTGGAGTATTCTCCTTCCTTAAGGAGTGAATGTATGGTGTTGCCCTACCATAAGGGTTTGATAATAAAGAAGTATTTCTATCTATTTCTGGGTTTATTTGCATTGTCTCACACTTCGTTATCAGATCTATAATCTTCTTGGGTAATATGAGGTACCGAGGGAGGTACCCAAGGTAATAATGTAATAATGGGATGGGTCATAGTAATAAATAAGGTGGTTAACCCATGTCATGTAAGGGACCACAAGTAGTTAATAATAATGTAAGGGCCCCATGGTATTAGTTGATGGTATGAGGAAACCATGGTAATGATGCATGGTATTGTATGTATGAGGCCTATATAGAGGCTAGAGACTCCACATGGAGAGACATGAAGAGAAGTATTCTTTTATGAACATGCATATGGCTTGTGGAGTGTTCTCCTTCCTTAAGGAGTGAATGTATGGTGTTGTCCTACCTTAAGGGTTTGATCAATAAAGAATCATTTCATATTATTTATGGGTTTATTTGCATTATCTTATATTTTCATATCAGATCTATAATATTTTTAGATTAGATCTACAACAAGTGGTATCAGAGCACTTTCTTGGGCACAAAAGTGGAGAAATATATCATTTTTGCAGGATTTCAGGTGCGGCGAGTTTGCAGATCAGATCTGTACATTTTGGTGCAAGATCTACAAAATGTAATTGTAGATCTGGATTCTATGTGAAAAAACAACCGATTTCAAAAACAAATCGGTCGAATCGGAGTCCGGATGAAGGAGATATCGCTGATTTAAAAATCAGTGGGGTTGCAGTTAATTTTTCAGGGCAGCGAGTTTGCGGCGCAGATATAGATGTCCTAGTGAAAGATCTACAAAATCTAATTGTAGATCTGGATTCTTTGTGGAAAAATACCCAAATTCAAAAAAAAAATCAGTTGAATTGGAGTCCGGATGAGGGAGATATCGCTGATTTAAAATCAGCTCTTTTTTCAGAAATTTTGGGTGACGGCGGGAGAGTAGCAGCGCAGATCTGGAATTCGAGTGCCTGGATCAGGATTTCTATCACATGGGTAGATGCAGAATGATTGTTCCATTTCTGAAAACAGGTCATAATAACGATTCTGAACAATATTGACGAAACTGTAAATTTCAAATTTTCGCCAAGTCATAGAATTTTTTCTCAAAACCCTCTTCATGACGACTCTACATTTTACTGGAAAAGATGATGGTCCTACTATTGAAGAATTCCTACAAACAATAAAGCAAATATGGGATATTTTGGAAGACTATAGTACGGTTTAATTTGCAAGAGGATGCCGACAGATGGTGGAGATTGCTAGGAATCAAACAGTTGGAAGACTTGTCGGATGAAGAATTTGAAAAACTCTTTATGGACAAATGGTCTTATGCTACAAAAAAAAGGAAACTAAGGAGAAACATATGGGGTTATTTCCTGCTGGTATATCCTTATTGCAGGTTCATGGATTGATTCAAAAAGAGAAGATCATTGTTTCTATCAATCCTAGTTGTAAACATAATTTTATCAGCAATCCGCAGACCAGAGACTACAAAATCAACGGGGAATTGCAAAAGAGATGGATTCTTTCGGCTTTAAGCAGACTAGACAGAAGGCTCCAAGAAAGCTGCAACACTCAATAATAGAGTATTGTTTGAATGTAGAAGGTAATTGGTCCAATTTTATTTTTTTTAATATATTTGTGGTCTAGCCAGGAAATTGCATTTATTTGACACAAAATCCGGGGTCTTAGATACGGGGAAATGAATAAATCGCTTACAATTTGATTTAAATAAATATAATAAAATATTTATAATTTTTAATATTATATATCATATTTGTTTTTAGGAAAGGTTTTATTTTTTTGTTTTAGCTTTTAGCTTTGGATAGTTTTTTTCGGTTGAGATTATATTTTATTATTATCGAAAATTATGTTTTTAAATATATAAATAGATTTAATATTAAAAATGGTTAAAATATTTTAAATTAGAAAAATTATATAGGTTAAATCTAAAATTTTAAGAATTTTTTTATTAAATATTTTAAAAATTAAATGTTGTGATTTTTGTATGATATAAATATATGTAAGTAAAAGTTTTATTGTTAGATTTCAGACTTTTGTGATTTATATTGATAATCAGTATGTCTTCCTAATTAATCAATTAAGAGTAAAAAAATATCATTCTCAATTTTTTATTAAAATATAAATACAAAAATATTTTAAAAAATAAATAATAAACATATTAATACAAATGCTAAAAAATAAAAATGAAATTATTATTTAAAATTTCTTATTTTAAAAAATATTAATAATTTTAGATATATACATCAATCAAATTTTACAATATCACCTGTTTTTATAATTAAAAAAATCTTATAATTAAATCAAAATTTAAAATAATAAAAATAAGTTTTTTATAGTGAAATATCTTTTTCTCTTAAAGTAAAATAATATATAAATACTATTAATTTAATTTCACTAATTTATGGGACACCATGTTTTTTTGAAAAATAACATAAAAATAATATAATTTTCATTATTTTTGAATCCAAACAATTATGTTATAGACTTACCTTTGATTCACCAAATCAATCGAAATGGAAAAGATATTCAAAACAACTATTGTTCAAAACAATTATGTTATTGACTTCCCTTCAATTCACCAAGTGAATCAAAAAAATAACCATGTTACAGATAACCCCATTTATGTGAAATTCGTTTATATTTAATTATTTTAGATTAATTCAATTATAATTATTTTTCATAATTTTCTCAACATTTGTAATCTGCAATGGATATCATTACTTGTTTGAGCTACTGGAGTTTTTCACTTATATAGACATCTAAATGAAATGATAGGTAGGTTGGAAAAAAAGGGTTAGTAAATACTAATATATAATATTAGTGGTGGAAAAGACGACAATGATGTTTGACTACGCCAAGTCAACGAATAATGAAATGGAGGATGGATGGATTCTCGTATTTCACCCAAAACACCGCACTTGGGATTCACGTGTGAGACCCACACCACAAGACGATGAGCAAAGTGATGAGATGTTAGTGTTCGAATGGACCAAAATCAGCGACTAATAAAATCAACCCGCAAGTGGAAATTCTCGTGTTTCACATATCTCGTGTCAACTTAAATGACTTGACTATATGAATTCAAATATATAAATTTCCATTCCGAGATAGAAAAAAGTTTTGTACCGAACATAATATGACATCAAGTGTTGTTTGATTATATGAATTCAAATATATAAATTTCCATTGTGAAATAGAAAATAGTTTTGTACTCACTATAACATGACATAAGTGTTGTTTGACTATATGAATTCAAATATATAAATTTCCATTTCGAAATAGAAAATAGTTTTGTATTCACCATAACATGACATCAAGTGTTATTTGACTATATGAATTCAAATATATAAATTTCCATTCTGAAATAGAAAATAGTTTTGTACTCACCATAACATGACATCAAGTGTTGTTTGACTATATGAATTCAAATATATAAATTTCCATTCCGAAATAGAAAATAGTTTTGTACTCACCATATCATTACATCAAGCGTTGTTTGATTATATGAATTGGTGGCTCAGCTCTACACCTAGGGGGACATATGTCAACATAGGCTCAACGGTACACTCCCATAAATCTTATCATGGCTAGAGCATCCACGGTAGATGCGAGACAATACCTCTGAGCTTGTTTCTTATGGAGCTTCATAATTACAAGGTCATTCCACCTATGGGAGACTTGAGTGGTTCTAATGCATTGCTGTGTGAGGAATACATACATCCTTCCGACTTCATGGAGAATAATATTGTGTTTTGGGTTGCATCTCGAGTTATGGTGTTTGGTCAATGCAATATCACTCATATTAGCAATTCACTCGCAGTTGGGGATGACATCCTCATGCGAAATTCTCCTTTTTTCATTTGCATGGAGATTGGGGCTTGCTATAGACTGGAAATGCGGAAATTCGCGACCCAAAGAATTCTTATGGGTGAGCAGGGGCTCCACCTCGGCCTTCCAACTTGCCTTGTAGACCCAGGGCATTTGGCCTCTTAGTGGAATTATCGCGTTGGGCAGAATTCACGGTGCTTAATCGTCAGCTCTAAGCTCAATTGTGGAGGAAACTAGTTCATGGTTGTTATATGTCTATCAATTCTCTTTGTTATGGCTTAATCAAGGGCATGGTTTATAGTGTTGGCAAGTTGGCTTCAAATTTCAAAGTGCAGTTGGCTAATTCGAGCATGCTCGCTCGTCAACCTGGAGTGTTTCTTAGGGGGAGCATCTCTGGGTACCTTGGAGTTGTTCAAAACTTAGTCGGGTTTGACAATAAGACGTTATGGGTCATCAACTAGCTAAAAGGAAAGGTGAAACCATGGTGGTGAGATGGAAATTTGTGGACATTTCTCATCAATTGTTGTTGGGGCAGTGTCGGCATTAAGGCTTCGAGGGTGTTGAGTATGTTGCTTTTGTGTGTGGTCAAGATACTGCTCAGGGCTTGTGGATCTTCACAGTCTAGCTGCGCAGTCCAATCATCTCTTTTTAGTCTACTCATTGGTCATATTTTATGTGACCTTTTTTCCTTTATAAGTTAGACTAGGTATAGATAGTGTCAGAACTGTTAGTTTTGTGACTCCAAGCCAAAATTTTGGATATCTTGTGTCATATTGCAAATCATGTTCACTCATGTATATGATCTTGAAAGACATACTGATTAAGTATAGCATATATAACCTTAAGACTTTAAATTCGTGGTTTTGGGCCTATTTCCTTATTGGGCGGCCATTAACACCAAATGGACCTACTTGTACTTATTTTCATCAGTAATTAAAATGTCGAGCCTTACCAAAAAATAAATCAATTAATTCGTAAGTGTACGTGTCCATTTGTGAATTGGTTCTGTGGGAGACATCTTTTAGCTTCAAATGGACTAAGAATTAGTTGATCTCTTTCATTTTTAGTTTGTCCATATAAGTGATTCATCCATTCAATCTTTTAATTAATCTTTAATTGCTTTAAGACTGGTCTAAGTAATGCAAGGAGGTGCAAGAGGGTAGCTATGTAGGATTGTTGTGATCTGATGTGATGCGTCTATTCTATGACGACGTAGGACAAGACACTAACAAGTGATGGCCAAGTTTTTGAAAATCTTTTAGTTTGATTTTTGTAGGACATAAACCTTTATTAAAAGGTTTAGTGTTCTTTAATGCCCAGTCTGATAACAAGCACACAAAATTTAGAAGAAGGCTTTATAATGGATTGGATGTAGATAATGAAATTTATAAATTTCGATTGGGAGCAACTAGCCTTCCATTTGGTGGAAATAACAATTTATCCCTCTTTGATGTTCCCACATTCTTAATTCTTGGTGAAGAAGGCTTCAAGTAACAACAGGTCATTCGTATCGAAATGAGTAATCTGTATTTTCTAATCCTTTAAAGAAATTGCTAGAACTATAGTCGCAACCATCTGAATGGAGAAATGAGCCTTTTAATGAATGAAATAAAGTTTACAAATTAGGTTTGTTATATTATGTTTATCAAACCTAAATGATTTATGAACACAAAACTTAGAGGATAGAATGGAATTTGTTATGAATGATTATTATCGGTCATAGTAATTAAGCTACAACAATTATTGGATGCCATCTTGAGTGTACCATACACATGGTTGATTCAAACCCTACGCAATAATAAAAATGTAAAGGCACTTTGACACTCCTTTCATTTCATATTTTAAATTTACCATTGTTTCAATACAACCTCATCAATTACTTCAAGCAATTGATCAATGCATTTTCTTTGATCAGAATTGGCCTCTATTCACAGGTGATATGGTCTCATATGAGTTGATTTTGTCAGAATAATAAACTCCCACTGTTCCTTAGTGAGTAGGGAGTTAATAGTTGGCGATAGTCAACAAGTTTTGGTAGAAAGTAAATGACAATCGATGGAATCCTTGTAGATTCTCTGGCTGGGTTTAAGTATAAATTGTCTTATGTTGAATACAGTTTGCAAGCTCTCTTTTTCAGTCTTCATTTTTGTTATAGTATGCCCGCGGGGGCTTCACTCAATGAACCTCTGACATAGCACATGCATTCATGGCATACTAAACAATACCCTTAATTTGACTACATATTGGAAAATACCTCTAAAAATCACTTTCTTTAACCCTCTACCAATACTAACCCAATACACCTTCCCAATTTAAAAATCCCCTAATTTCACTATATATTGTAGGTATACACTATTTCATTAATTTTTTTTTTACCCCTTTATATGTGTATCCCTGTTATTCCATTCAATTGCACCTTCTCATGTTCTTATTCTTGTTTTCATTCCAACTTTTAAGAAATCAAGTGAAATGCATATTTATCCTTCCTTGATTTCAAGAAACATTCTATGAAATATATCCCCTTAGGCACATGGTATCTTGTGAAACTAGAAATTCGATGTGATGGGAGTGTTAGGGAAATGTAAACATGACAAATATTGATCATTTGTGCCCTCTAATCCAAGGCCCATAAATTATTCAGGTTTGAGATAACTAAAATGGAAACTTCTTATCCTTTCATTTTTAGATGAGATGAAGTTCAAAGTTATCACGAAGCTTCTACTAGCATTAGATTTTTCCCATTGTACTATGTCTTAGTCAGTGCTCCATCAGCGACACTATAAGTGGTTAATATAAGTGTGCACATAGGTGTGTGAATGCGTGTATATAATTTTTTGATGTATTATATAAATTTTAAGTTTAGATGTTATCCCATTTAGTGTGGCTAAATCTCTTCACCATCTTATAGCATTTCAAAATGTCACATATTGACAAAAAAATTATCTAATATTAAGGATACCTAGCAACAAAAAGGTCATGTGATTTTAAGGTGTTCTTGGGATGTTAGACAAGTCTCTTATTAATATGGTAGTATTTTTTTAGCATGCGGTTGACAGTGGACACAATGAGTTGAATGAAGAACACAAAGTATATTTTCAATATATTTGGAAAGAATTACTTAAGGTTGGAGAAGAAAGTGTTTCCTAGGTTGATATGGATAGTGCTTTAAATTATGTGGGTGTTAAGAAGTTGATCATGGATGGATTTAAAATAATTGATGACATCCCTTGTGTCACAGTGCCACTCATTGTGTGGATTTATTGCTTCATGATCTATACAAATTGCCTTGGCTAAATGGGGGGTTTGTAGATGAAAAATAATTATGAATTTAATCATCATCCATTACTTTTCAGTGAGCATCTCTAGGAAGCATAATAGCAAGAACTTAATGAGCCCTTTTGACAAGTTTTGCCATGTTTACATCATTTCTGTAGAGAGCGGCTGACAAAAATCTCTCTTCTCCATGCCTATATCTACATGGATTAGTTTACTTATATCATGCACATATATGGGCAAAGACAATTTAAAATTAACCTGTGTAAATTGACTTGGGATTACAGTGTTCAAACATTTAACTAGTTTGTGACATTTTCGCATTTGAAAATCTTTGTATTTTGTGTTCAAAACGAAAATTGATTCAACCTTTATGGAACACAAAGCACTAACTATTTTATCTAACCAATTCTAGATTATTCTTGTGAACAATATCAATAAAATTTCTTTGGGTTGCTTCATCAGTTGCAAGTTTTATACACTAATGTTAAGCCAAATCCATTTTAGATTGATCAACTGATGCATTAGTCAAATGTGAAACCCACTAAACTCTAAGACAAATGTGTTAGCAGAATCAAAATCAGGTGTAATCCTGGAAATTCCACTCATATCACTTTATTAACCTATGATGCCAAACCTATTTCAGATAGCTTGCTAGTGTATTATTACAAAAATCACCCTGAAGCTCCATCAATTACAAATCACTCAAAATTGAGTCTTTCTCGAAATGTTGCAGCCTTGTAGTAATATATTTACAGAGGTTGTTTTTCATTGCTGAATATATTAGAGTGTCATGTTAAACATTTATTAAAATCTCATGCAATAGTCTATTGGCCTCTTGGGGTGTATATTCCCTTGCATGGTCCATTTGTAAGGATAGTATATGTAGTCATGTCAGGGAGATGCATGTTACCTTTCATCAATTTAAACAACTTTATTCAGTAGTTAAGAATCTTAAATAATTTGTGGAGAATTTCCCTCATATTCACAACCACCTCTATCCACCAAGCTTTGTAAAATTCAGTGTTATGAAAGGTGATATACACATCGTTTAATTTGAATAGTTGAATTTGATGGTGTGTATATAATTTACAATGACATTCATTAAACCTAACAATTTGTATACCACTGGCAATAACAGTGAATATTGCATAATCAGATGGATGGACGTTGCCACAACACAATGAGGTTGATTGAAAGCAAGGTGGGGGTCATTGAAAGTGAGGTGGTATTATTGTATTTAGTAAGATTTCATTTCCATGTTAAATTGTAACATGAAATCCCACCTTTTGATTGGTTGTGGATGTTAAACAATAAAATATCAAGCATCTTACAAAATCTATGAATCTTGAAATATCTCTAGATGAGAGAAAATAATGTGTCACGAGAGATATGACGGATTGAATCATTTTGCAATCTCTCCAAATGGGAGCAAACAACGTGTCACAAGAAATTAGATGAATCACTTTTAGAAGGGTTAGATAGCATTCAAGATGAACGTGTCCACTGCAAGGTTAGGTAGAATGGTCGATTGTTTCATTATGCAACATATTAGTGGATCAGGTCCATGTCTATACAATGACATGCTTGAGCCTATGATCATGCTTGTGTGCCCCTATGTTTGTAGAAGGCAATTGGGTCTAGATGCATGTCCTAGGCAACTTTGGCAGAAAGATAACCCCCTCTAGCAGCCTCGTAGTAGAATGGTGATGTATGTAGCATGGGAAGATGTTTTTGTCCATTAAAGATAAAAAATAAGGCAATTGTAGTTTTCTCATGTCCATTAGAACACTAAATAAACCAACCAAAAAAAACAATGGGTGGAAATTAAAGCAGAGTACTAAAGTGGGATTTAACACCGAACTATTGAAAAACTAAAATTCTAAGGTATGAAATAAATACAAAATTTCCAACCATTTCAAGCCCATAAAATTCTAATAATGGCCCTGAGACAATACATAAGATACATATTATAAAAATTATGTTATGCCCTAAGAGGCACTAAACATGCACAAAACAAAACAAAAAATAGCACACGATGTTTTCATAGATGTAGCATTTGAAATGTTATCATCGTTGGGCTTAGAGAGTTATCCAACCATCACAGGTGGCTAATTGACAACCAACGGAACCAAACCATCATTTTCTTTTTTTGGTAGCTTGACCACATCATAAATGGCAAAGCGGATACAAGATGCCTTATCATCTATAAGTGATGTTGGTGCATCATCATGTAAGTCATGCAACCAAACTTTCTCATGCTCACTAACCTACATGCCTACTTTGTGTTGAGGTAAATATTGGCTTGAACTTTACAAACTTTGAAAATGTCTCTTTAAAAAGTTAGAAACACTCACCTTTATGTCTATAACTTCTCATGTGTGGTGACCAATACAAATGATTATTGCTCAACACAAACTCCAATGAAATCACTAGCTTAAATGAATATTTCTCTATATCAATGTTGGTTAATGACCACATAAACATTCACAAGAAAGAGGGTGAGGAATGCAAGTGATGTAATATTTTATTAATGTAATGTACATTGATATCAAACACGTATTGTTTCTCTTGTCTAGAGGTTATTAAATGGACTCAGAATTGACCATCTAAACCAACACTCCATGTTGACTAAACGTTAAGTCACTAACACTAACTAATTGATGGAAATATCACCCATTTGGGTATTGATAGTACTCTAACCACAAGAAAACAATTACAGAGCAACTTTTTGAATGCTTCTTTCCAATACTATTATGATTTATTTAACAACTAAGAATTGAAACTCATATAATAATTGGAAAGATACATAGCAAGTTCCTCAAGAAAATAAATATCAAGATGTAACATTTCCAAATAGGTAATGCTTCCAACTTAAAATTTATGTAAATATTGTCACACATTTTTGGAAAAGCAAATGATAGAAATCATGATTTTGAGATAAAATTGAGATGTTATCAAGATGTTCACAACATTGCAAATAATAATTTTGAATGGAAGGCATTGGTAATTGAGATTGTTAAAGAAAAGAGGCATTTATCACATTCAAGTGATGGGGGGCCCAAATTTGGTCACTGATTGGGTAAGTGGACTCATTGAGATGTAAAACCCTATCTTGAGACTTTTACTCAAATAAGTAAAGGCCCTGGAAATCTTCTTCTTGGTCATTTTATAAGCATAGATCTATAAAGAGCTCAACTTGGGAGCAGACACTCAATCAAATAAAGTACTAGAGATATCAGAGGGTACATGGGAGATTGATGAATAGGAATATGGGGCATCTCCCCTATATTCTTTAGGATCCCTATATGTTGATGGATATACATGTTTTTCTCTCTCTTTTCCTGTTCATAATATTAACATACATGTTTTAACTGATGAAGTTAATAACGAATGGGTTTAAAGCTCTGTTTCTTTTGATTAGAATCATGGAAGAATGCATGTAAGGGAATCTTATGCAATCTTTGGGAATAAAAAGGGCAAATTATGCTCATGGGCATTTTAGGAATGTTTAATAGTTGTGTATTTTTGAGGCCTAACTTTAATTTTTTGTTGAGGTTCAATATCATAGAGTTGTATGCTCTTCATGAATGTATATTCTTTTCATACTAATGTAAACACTTACAATTGTTTCCTAGGAAAAATTAAATATAAATAATACAGCCCCTTGGTCATCAAAATAGGTTGTCGAATGCTGACTCACATAAATATAAATTAAAACATTATCATCAATAGAACTATTGACAAAAACTTCAACGCTAATCATAATGATCAATAAATCAAATGCCCAATTAATACCTTAATCGATCATTCAAGAATATGGATTAGAAGTTACAAAACTAAAGAATTTAAGCTATCTCATTCATAATAACTTATTTAATCTAAAAAGACTCAAGTGAATTATGCTTACTATATATTGACTCTATTGAAATTTCACCCCATGAGTATTTTATTTCTCTCTCAGTTCCTTTTCTTTTCTTAAAAAAGGATAATAGGTAATAGGTAATTAGAAAGGTAAAAAAGAAATAAACCTTGTGAGCAGATCCACAACGATTGATCCATAGCTAGCCTTTAGGAAACCAAAAAATTAACAATTAGAGAATAGAATTGCCCGGTTTCTGTTGCCGCCCGGAAAATTTTCAAGCTCCGGCCACCGGCAATCCCTCCACTGGCTACCACCCTCCCCTAGCACTGCCACCCTCCGTCCACCACTCTGCATTCACTTCCTGATATTTCCACGCAGATTGGATCAGAGCTAGCACTTCTTGACATTTCCACGTAGATTGGATTAGAGCTGAAATTGCTGCCACGGAGGAATAATGCCATTGCCAATTAGAAATGGAGGAATTGCGAATTCGTAGGCTGCTCACTCACCTTCCTCCTCGACTCGGCACCTCCCGCTCTGCAATTCCTCTGCTCTGCAGCTCGCCAACCAGGTACACTGGACTAAGACACCTTTCCATCAATGAGTGCACCAAAACAATGGATGCAAGAGAAGAATTTGCATGATTTTAAGGAAGTAGAGTTAGGTGGCTGACAATTAAACAAAGAAATGATGTAGCATACCCAAAAAAATGTCATTTGTTATTGAAGTGTCAGGTTTGTTCGACTATTTAAATTTCTTCAGTCATATTAACCACTAGTTTGGAGCCATTAAAACCCTGAATTATTTGTAAAAGTTCAACAGGATGCAAAATTGCAAATGTCAGTTTTGGATTATTTTGCAGAATTGAAAATGTCAGTTTTGGATTTATTTCTTTCTTGTTCTTTTATGGATAAAGTGCTTGAAATCTCCCAACGCAGGCTGACTTTATTCTCTAATGATGATATGAAATAAATCAAATTTTGCATTTATGTTATTCCTTATCCATCGCAGTTTGAGTGAAAGGGAATGTTGGTTATCAAGCAGATACAATGTACCTATTTGGTTATTTTGTTTGGAATTTGGTAAAACAAATTTCATGGCTTCTATCTAGGTGTTGTTTCAAAAAACATTACTGAAAAGTTTCGGCCAATTTGGGTACCTAGGATCAATAAACATGGTAAAACCATATAGTAAACCATAATCCTTGGGTTGATTTGGATACCCAATATTCTTAAACATGGTGAAACCATGTACTAAACCATAATCCAAAAAATTATGTGATCATTCTCAAATGAGGCTCCTTTTATATATAGTATGTGCACCACACACAGGAGAGATCATTCTCAACCTTGCAAACTAAAGTTAAAAGAAAAACTGAAATTTTATATGAATCATAATCATCACCATGGAATTTCTGCTGTAAACGAATGACCCAATGCATGTTACATACAAATGTACCTCTGTAAATATAATTAAATTTGGAGCTTCTGTGGTAATTTTTTTTGCTGTAAATGAATGGCCCAATGCATGTTACATACACATGTACCTCTGTAAATAGAATTAACTTTGTAGCTTCTATGATAAAACATTCATGTCCCCGGACTCTGGAGACATCTTCATTGCATAGAAATAAATTAAATGATAATTGTAAGAATGGCAATAGCGAATATAAATGAGAGGCCACTGTGCAGAAAAAATGAGTTTAAATGGGTTGCATCACTAGTGGAATTAGGATTAGCCAGTAGAGCATCATGGGATATGGATTGCTTTGGAGGTGAAACTCTAGAACTACTTGTATAAGATGTGTCTGGGCTACCAACTGAGGAAGGGCCAAGGGGAGACTGAAGTGGTGTAATATTTGATGGTGCTGGTGCTGATGTTGAACTGTTTCTATACTCCAAATCATAACCTGAAACCATAAAGGATGTGAGACAATTAGTCAGAGCATGTTCCTAAAACTCACCATCATAGAAGGCATGGAGAAGATATTCATTTAAGATATCAATATGCTTTACTCCCCAACAAATATCCATTTTCTAGAACCAGATTTAAGTGGGCACTTACAGTTGGCTTCCTTCCACCCCAGTTTAAGCTCGTCCCGGTCAAAGACAATTTGATAACCTGACATGAAATTCTCTACATCAAAGAAGAAAATGGCATCGTAAGAGTCAAAAACCAGAGCAATGAATTACTTTAATAACAACACATAACATAGATGCTATATCAGAGCTGAAAATACATAAACTTACTGCCATATAGGAAGGGTTAATGAATGCAGTAGATCAGCCCATCCACTATTATGTTGGTGAGGGGGATGTTACTTCTATGGACACCATATTGGGTTAAGGATCATTGTATATAGGGAATTATGTGATGCTGCGGAAAAGACCTCATAAAAATGTGGGATAGCACACAAAAGGAGTGGAGATTTTAAAGTCACATTGTGTATTTGACATTTTATCATTCATTGTTTACTCTCACACGCCCACCAACAGAGCAAGTCCCCCAAAGGAGGTGGGAGGAGGTCAAGAAAGCACACATATCTATCCACCAACTAATCAACCATTATGTTAGTAGGAAGGTCACTACCCCTTATCCTGGGTTGTTGTATAAGAAAGAGAGATATATGGGTCCCCTGTTTAAGTCCCCCAAAGGAGGAGGGGGAGGTCAAGAAAGCTTAAGTCTCCCAAAGGAAGATGGGGAGGTCAATAAAGAGTACATATCCATCCTGCAACTAATCAACCATTATTTTAGTAGGAAGGTCGCTACCCTTTATCTTGGATTTTTGTATAAGAAAGAGAGATAACTGGGTCCCCTGTTTCTACTATCACCAATGCATTAATCTTAATAGGCTTCTGCATCATAGGTATAATGGATTCAACAATTATTCACATATTTAACAATGGGAGCCAAAAAATAGTTCCTGGAAAAATAAATTGAACAGGGACCCCAAACTTTATCAAAATTGTTTGAATACAGATGTTTACTGTTCACGCCAAAATGACCTAGTCATAAAATAACATTCGTCTATCTAGAAAAGGATAATAGGTCAAAAGCAAAAAGTCCTTTAGACCTAGTCATAAAAGAACATTCCTCTATCTAGAAAAGGATAAGAGGTCAAAAGCAAACATTTCTATGATAAATCATTAATGCATTTGAACAACAAAACTTTGGAAAGCACAAAACCAATTAGAAAAGCAAGTCTCGATGTAGCCATCAACACATGCTTTAGATGGGAATCAATTAGCCTTATAAAATCTTTTCAATAATCCAATTTACCTGTCCTAAAAAGCACAAGCAGTTTGCCGCTCTGAAATATATATTATGTTTCAACACTAGAAAGTGTGGGATGATGGTCTGAATGAGGCACCACATTACCATGAGAAGGGAGGCCCAAGCTTGAGTGCTTGGAAGGGAAGTGGAGTTGCCATCCAATTTTGTGGGTAACAAGGAAAACTACTATGGGGAAGAGGAGGCTACTAAGATTATTGTGAACTTAATCGTGTCCTCAATGATCTATCATTGTTATTAGAGCTTCTTGTGAGTTTATTTAGGCTAGAGGCGGAAAGTAAAATAACAAAGAATAACTGACGAAGGAAAAAATACTAACTAGGGTTTATTTTTTTCCTTCTTTAGTGTGTTAATTAACTACTTGCATGAAACAAAAGAGAGTTAGAAATGAAAGGATGATGACCTAATTAACCTATTTTTCCATCTAATTGAAGCAGTAAGAATTAAGAAATTTTTTTAATTTCCCTTTAACGAGTAAGCAAACTAGGAAGGGAACCTAGGGTTTATTACTCTCATAGGTGGTTGAAAGTCTTTAACCCTCATATACTGTATGTCTATCACAAGCTACAAGGGCTTAAAGGAAAAGAGTCAAACAAGAAGTAGCGAAGAAGGTTAGAGTCTAGACCATACTCTATGTACTTGTGTAGCACTTTTCACATTTTGAAAACAAGTTTGGATATGCTATCTCCTAATGACATGAACAGTAGCAATAAACAAATTACACAACTAAAGATTTGCATTGAACTCCCTTTAAGTAGGAGAGATCGGATGACTAGATGTGAATACGGGACCATGTCAACAACTCAATCAAACTAACCTAAGTAGCAAATGGAGGGTTAAGCTAAAAGGACAGGAAGAGAACAACCGTAGAAACCTCCAAATAGGTGGAGGGTTCATAGAGACAACAAACACCAGCAAGCCCAAGAGAGGAAGGTGGAAGGAGATCATGAGATCATTGCAGAGTGTTCAAATCGACAATTTTGGTATTTCCAAGAGAGAGAATAGAGACCGTTGGATAGGCGGCTTTTTGAAAAGAGTCAAATCATAGATTTTGGCCGAATGTACATAGTCAAATGGGCCTAACCATAGGTAATTTCCAAAAAGCCCGCTCTCTGTAATGCAGGAAAGTGTGGAAGCTGGAAACATATGTGGTAGTCTTAAAACAATCTACAATTTGGAGTGCATGCCTAGACCACTAAGTTATAGGAAATCTAATTAAGTGTGTCCCTCAAATAGTATGCTCTAATGGATTAGGGACGTTTGGGGGACTCAAAGGAGGTTCCTCAACTAATACCCTAACAAGTGCATGAGGCCCAAGGAACATCCTAATAATAAAGGGAGGGATCCAAGTGGGTTGGCCAAAGCACATGTTATAACTAGATATACAACCAAGGAAGGCCAAAGATGGGTGGAGGACACACCAATGGCACTAGACATCAATTGAGAAACCATAATCACAAATCTAGACCAAGATAAGGGACTCAAAAGGATGGTCTTCAACACATAAGAGCCATCACTGAAATGGATAGGAAGACCTCGATGTTATTCTAGGGTGAGCCATGTATAGTCAATGCACTATAAAATACCTACCTTGATGTCATTCTAGGGTGACCCATGTATAGTCAATGCATTATAAAATACCCACACATCAATATCCGGTGGGATAAGTGTGTGGTAAGAGTGAAGAAGACAAATACTACATAAAAGAACATGAAATATATCAGCAAATATGTTCAACATTCGATAAATATCCAGACTATTTCTATCCCATTAGTACTTTGGTAGTACCTGTAAGTAGATTAATCATGGAATCCACACTTACCAATACTTCTGCAAGATATGCTAACTATAAAGGATGGCCAACAAAAATGATATAATAAACCTTTTCAAAAAACTAAAAATAGGTTATCTGTGCATGAACTTATGACCGATAATTGATATACTCAAGCTTTGAACCACTGCTAGACAGTAACCTAAAAGCTTCCCAGTCTACCATAATCAGTTTAGAATCGTGGCCAAAATTTTTTGTTTTTAGTCTGTTGTTTAGCCTACTCCATGCAGTAGTAGTCATTCATCGGCTGGTATATCTAATGTTTGTTCTGCAGGAACTCGGAGATAATGATTGGCATATTGGTTTTATGGAACACAGCTCACAAATTCTAGATTAATATTGACTTGTTTGCCTTTGGAATCGAAATAGGAAAAACAGACATCACATTTGCAGATGCCTTTGTTTAAATTCATTCAAGTTTTTTCTTAAAACTTGTGAAATGTCTCTCCCAGAATTTTACTCATTAAATCTGGTTTAACTGTTTTCATTCAAAGCTTCGTTTGTCCCTGATAATATGAAAAAACTGACCTTGTCCTTCTTTTCACGTCCATGCCTCAATGCCTAGTCTATAGCTTTGTTTACAAGGGCAAATGCAGGAAATCGTTCATCGTCCTTGGCCTTCAAATTCCATGAAGTATCCATGATCCATTGCTGCGGATAAAAAACATATAATTGACCAATCATTTCACATATGCACAACAAATACTAATCTCTATCACAAACCTTGTTTGTGTTTGGGTTGTTTACAAAAACAGAGAGCAAAATTTAATCTCTACCATCAACCAAATTTGGGTCTGGCTCACACATACATACATATAAAAATCTAATCTCTCTCACCAAACTAATTTGGGTCTTGTTCAAAGAGAGAAAAAGTGATGTCATCAACTTGGCTTGGGTTTGATTCATTTGCTAGAGCCATGACAACACTACCATTTCTACCAGCCAAGAAGAAATCAAGATTGGCTTCACAGTATATCTTCACAATCTCTCCTTGAATAGGTTGTGGATACTGACTCCCGTGAGGAGCCTGATATGGATGTTGGGGCTCAGGGTGGTGGTGTCCAAATGGGTTATGCATTCTCTTAGACCTGCACACACAACATTAATAGCCACCTCAAATCTCGGACAATTAAGACTTGTAGGAATCTAAATTCAGCATTTTCTTGCTCACATTAGTGTAAATCTCCTTGACCCCAATTTGGAATGCAAACAATACATTTGTATTATCCAGAGCCGAGGTCTCAATGAAGAACAACCCCTCTAACTCGGCAAGCTTCTTCCCATCTTCCAAAGGAACTTCCCTTATATGAGCTAAATCAGACTTATTCCCCACAAGCATTTTCACGACATTGCCATCAGTATGCACTGCAACATCAAAATTTACATGAGTTTGAAAATGGCTTGCAACATCACATAGATGACAACCAAAAGCCAAAGCGAATTTCAAAGATGCTCTATAAGGCATTACAACAGTAATTGCTTGCAATGCAAAAGCCAAAGCCAGAGCCAATTTCAAAGATGCTCTACAAGGCACTACACAAAAACTGCTTGCAATGTTAGTATCAGAACTAAGGAAGATGCTATCACATCAAACCCAAAGATGATCCACAAGAGGCAGTTATACAGGAATTAAAAATGGCAATACTTGCACTGTAAAATTTAATTATCCTAAGTCTCTCGGTTCCTTCATCCTATTATAACAATTTTATATGTAAATACTATATTATTTTGTAAACATTTCCTTTGCCCGAGGCCAGAGTGGAGATTAGTCCATTATGAGATTTTAAATAAAGAGACTGAGAACTATGTTGGGTTTAAACTTCAAATTTGAAGAAATACAAATCTTTTCAAGACAGCAGGAGAAAAAAATCATTAAACAAACTAGGTGATGCAAACACTACACATTCATTGACAACTAGGATCATGGTATTCCCTTTAAACATCATTGTATTTATTTAGATTAACATCTTTTGCAATACTTGGAACACCACAACTTCAATGTAAGCATGAAAATTTGTGTGTTTACAGTCAAGATACAGTTGGATTTGATATCATCTGTCAGTGAGAAGTGGCACTTAGACACCAAATTTGCAACACAAGGGTATTTCCTAACAAATTCTCTGTGCAATTGGAGCAAAGAGTAGCTCCTTGTTGCATTGGCAAGTCTCTAAAACCTACTTCGTGCACAAGTGTTTCTGTCCTTCAACCCATGTTCGAATTATCATTATATTCAAGATATGCAAAGGGATAAACAACATCGATACACCTGCACCCATAGCATGGGAATTCTGTGCTGATATCACATGATATTATAGCTGTGATGAAAAGAAGAGGAGTTGAAGGATGTAACAAAAGTGACCTCAAAAATCATCGAGGTCACAACTACTGCCCCAGAGTACTAATGCTGTTGAAATTGAGGTCTGCTTTACAGATGCAACTAATAAAGCTAGGCAAGAATTGACATCTTGAACCATGGAGAACAAAATCACTTCTAATCATAAATAGTCAATACCTGGATTGGAGGACTCACTTGAAGGCATATCATGCACGACATATTGTGGATCCATGGGGCCTTTCCCTCCTCGAGCTTTCTTACCTACTTCTCTGTAAAAATCTCCATTATGTTTAATCCCATCATTAAACATCATCATAAACTCAGAAGAATTAGCATTCTCCATTTTAGTACTGGAAAAAATGGAACTTGGTACTTTTGCACTTGCCAATGAAGTGCAACGCACAGTTCCTCTAAAGTTATCTATAATTTTCACCCTTCTATACCCAATCTATTTATTTCTCAAATTTTGAAAATTGGCATTAGAGGCTTTCCAGGATTCACCAATAGTTGAATGAGGAATTGCTATCTCTGAGGGAACCAAACCAACTGTCTGCATCCTTTAACGCAGATTTGCTAAGGATTAACCCTTCAGCCTATTTACTAGTAGTCTCTTGTTATCAATTGTGCAGATTTGAACCTCCTATATCTCGATCCGAGTCTCCAGATCCTACGGTTTTGTAGCTAGAACATATCAGTTTTGATCAATCTATGACCGAGGGTTTGGGTAATGGGATTCACCTTGTTTTATATTTTAAATAACTCAGAATGTAGTTATTGAGTGCCAAATCTAAATCAAATTTGAAAGGGTGAATTGAGAATTAATTTGAAATAGAGAATATAAAGAGAGGCTCCCAAGGTGAAAAGGAAAATGATGTGTCCTAGACTCTAGTTCCCTACATTCTCATGCAATGGGGATGTAAGGTATTGATAACTGTTAGGAAAGGTGGGAAAGAATAGAATTCTTACAACAATGTTGGTGGCATGCTCTGATCACAATATATTACTCTCTGTCTCTCTGACACACAGAATCAGTCTCTCCCTCTCAGAAACTCATCAATAGAGATGGAACTTATTTTATCTGGATGATGAGTTTTTTCTTTTTCAGAAGTAGGAGGTAGTATCTGAGACATTAGAAGATTCAGAACTGGAATCCTCATTGGAGGGTAAATGATTTTGGTGAGAATTATTTAGCAGTATTAAAGCTTCCACATCCAATGAAATTTATGTTGGAACCTAAAACTACAGAGAGGAATCATGTGAAGAAAAAATCAGAGAGTTTCTGCACCAAATCCTTAATGATTGAAACTGTGCATTCTACATACAGGGGACCTTAAACATCATTATTGATCAATTCTTCATCTAAATTAGTTTTTCAACTTTGATTCTAAGAAAATAGGTCCTATAGACCAAGGGGGTCTCAACAGACCACAAAGAACCAACCAATCAACCAATCAACCAAATAAACCAATAAAAAAACATATTGTCAAATGCATATCAAATCCTTGGACAAATACCTCTGCAATCTAGAAATGAATAGTAATAAGAGAGATAAGACAGAAGGAAGCATAAAATATTCCAACAACACTTCTCTAAAAGAGAACTTGAAGGCTTCCAAGATGCTTATACAGGTGTAGGTTGAGACCGTGGTGTGAAAACATCCCAGTTGAAGAAGCCTTATACTCTACACTAGGCCTCTCAGACCCCACATTGTCAAGTAGAGGGTTGCAGGAGTTCACTTGTGCAAATAAACATATCAAAACATCCATGAAACTTGCTCAAAACACTTGAAAACAAGGTCTGAAAACGAGATCATAATAACAGAATTTAGGAAAGTAATGATGCAAGTCCTTTTTATCACAATATGAAGATAGTGTACAATATGGTAGCATTGCAAAAGATGGTGCACCAAGTCTTCCTGCTTTATCTCAAGCAAGAACTTCTCCAAAGCTCCCCAAGCACTGCCCATAGCAATCACACTCTCTGCAAACTCTAATGAGCGACAATGCTTGCCAAGGCATCCCACCAAGCTATACTGACCTTTCCATAACCTCAACAACGAGCTAGCATCACATGAACTGTCCAACCCTTAGCTTAGATCCGCACTTGCATCTCACAAGATTTACTCTTCACTTGCGGCACACAAGCCCATGATTTCCAGTGCATGCCTCTCACAAGCACTTCTCTGTTACATGAGTAAATAATTGTTCTTCCGAGATCCTCCAATAGCCAACATCACACCATCACATCTCTAAGATGCAATACAAGTGATAACAAAGACAATCTCCTCCCTTTATATATACTGAGGTGAGAGAGGCTAACAATAAAACATGGACTAAGTCCACAAGCAACACTATTGCTTAGTCAACAACAATGCCTCGAGTGGAGAGCTGCTTTAAGCATGAATGCCACATGGAAAAATAGGGTTTCTACCATAGATGAAGATCTTCATCTAATCTTGATACAGTTAACAAAACAATTATTTTGAAATCATCTTGATTATTTTGTGGAACAGTACAGGTGTGTGCCAAGATTGGTCACTTTTCCCTAATTATTTCCCAATTATTGCTGATTTAATTTTTTCAAGACTTTTTGTCCATTATCTCAAAGTTGATGGATTACCTGCACTAACGTTCAAATAAATTCGAAAGATCAAGTTTTTTTCTGGCTTTGGGTAGCTGATGAAATAATTATGATCTAGACACTAAATTCACCGGTGAATGAGACTTCTTTGTGTGTGAACTAAAGATTAGTATAATAATTTGAATCATATAATCATATAAAAATTTGATTAAATACTGTTAAATAATGGTATTTAATAACTATAATTAGGTACAGTATTTGAATCATATAATCATATAACAATTAGGTCCAACCATTCTTCTCCAGTTCACGCATCCAGTTGAAGAAGCTTTATACTCTGCACTAGGCCTCTCAGACCCCACATTGTCAAGTAGAAGGTTGCAGGAGCTCACTTGTGCAAACAAACAAGCCAACACTGCAAACACAAGTGAAGTTCACTCCAAAATTGCACTGAAATGACTTGTGATTACATAATTATATACATGAAACAATCTCCTTGGATGAAGTTTTGACTAAGCTAACCTGTGATATAAAGGACTTATTTTCATGTTCTCTCTATAGCTAGAGAGGCAAGGGATGTGTCCTTATTTCCTCATGATAATGCAATTTTTACAAAGGAAAGCATTGAAGAAGAGGAAATTCATATTGTGGTATGTGGAGAAGATGAAGCATGTAGCATTACTCATGCTATCCCTAAAGAACAACTGTATGGAGGATATTCTAGGGAGAATTCTAAAGTAATTCAAGAATATTTTTCAGATTTGGAAGGATAGGTTTTCGTTTCAAATTCAAGCAATTTGCTTTCTTGCTTCCAAGAGTTGGTAACTTTTCTTCCCCCCCTTGAATTTGCCTGAGAAGGTCTTGGTTTCTTGGAATTCAATCATGTTGGAAATAATACTGAGAGGGGGGGTGAATCAGTATTATCAAGCTCTTTTTGATAAATCTCCCTTATTTACACTTTGAATTATTTTTGCATGTCAGTACCATAAAATAATGAGCATAAACAAGAAAACAGATAGTCGCACCAAAGAACACACCAAAGAACACCAGATGTAAGGTGGAAACTCAATATGGGTGAAAACCACCTGCTGTAATATGTCTCTATCTTCCTTCAAATTAGAAACTTCTTTTACAAAGGTTTTGTACTGGTGCAGTCCTTTACCAGTACGCAGGTTGCAACCTGTAGAGAGCTACAACCCTCTCTCGTTTTCCAGTCTCTCCTGGAAGGGAGCTACAACCCCCTACTTCTTTTCTTTCAAGGACCACTTTTCATAAATTTTCAAACTGGATCCATGAAAATCAAGAGATCATCAAGTACAAGTAAATCACCCAGTCAACTGCAGTAACCAGATCAACAGTAACAGTAAACTAAACCCAGAACACCTTATCAACAGAAAAATTTAGCCAACAAAAGGTCTTAAGACAGATACGCAGTTTTTCTTTCTCTGGTTTGCGTGCGTACGCACTTCACCTTCTACTCCCCTGCGTATACCCGCAGAGAACCTTCTGCTTCACCGCGTACCCACGCACTATTTCTTCAATCACACTGCGTACTGTTACTGCAGGCATGCACCCACAAATACTATCGCGCCGCATACTTCTACTGTAGCCACGCACCCACAGATGCTATCGCGTCGCGTACCTATGCACTTGCAGCTTCTGAAGCACCGCGTACTTTCCTTGGGCCTACGCACCTGAACCTTTGTCGCGCTGCGTACCCACGCACTGCGCCTTCTTCTTCTCTGCGTACCCATGCACTTCTCCTTCTTCTTATCTGCGTACCCACGCACTTCTCCTTCTTCTTCTCTGCGTACCCACGCACTTGCACCATTAATCACCTGCGTACCTCTGATTAGGGCCGAAATGGCAGTCCCCCAGTGTGCCATCGATAGTCAGATGCTCAGATCTGATCATACGCTCGAGAGATCACCCTTCATAGATTCGCTTTCAACTTCACTTTTATATAAATCAAGCTTTTGAAAAATAACCCAGTATTTCAGATCTTAAGATATTCAATTTCCAAAAAGATACTTAAGCCAAGTGATCTCCTTCCCTATTTATAGTCAAGCCCTTATTCACACCATGGGACAAAACCATCAATAAAAAATACAAGGGATCCAAACCGGGGCTAAAATAGATCCTATACCACGGGCCAAAACCATAACATCAAAAACGGCGGGCTAAATACCACGAGCCAAACATAAGAAACCCCACATGAGCGTGCTTCACTGCCTTGAAGTGTGTGCACTGGGATCCGCACCTTCTGAACAGGTAACCTGTGGGTATGACTGCACTTCCTATATGGGTAGCCTGCGGGTCCGCACCTTTTGAACCATTCACCTGCGATCCTCTTAATTTCCATCATTTTTGAGAGTCTGAACAGACCATTTCCACTTGAGCGAGTTGCCATCAAGTACAACACCTGTATCATAGAGCCATACCAGAATTATAATGCCAACAATCTCCCCCTTTGGACTTGATGGCAACCTCAAGATCCTCAACGTCATTCTCCTCCTTTGACATCAAGGGCAAAGGGTTATGCTCCCCCTAAGAACATGCTCCCCCTGACTATAAACCAGATCTGCAAAGAGGAAACAGAATCCACCAAACACCATAAACGATCATGAAAGAGATAGAGACATATTGCAGCCATGTTTCCGATAATGCCAACAATGCATTATATGTGCTCCCCCTGCACCTGTGCCATCGATCTACAACCAATCCATAAACCATCAAATGTACGCGTGTACCATGTATAGACCTTACGTACAACCAACATATGAGATTCAGCAACAAGATGATGCATCAAAAACCCCCAGCTTTTGCCTGAGGTATTCAAAAGTCTCCTTGGGCAGTGGTTTGGTGAGTATATCAACAACTTGTTCCTTAGAAGGAACATACTCCAACTTGACCTTTTGTTCAAGCACTTGTTCCCAGAGAAAATGATACTTG
>APFE030340995.1:896-11377 GCA_000404065.3 Pinus taeda
CTTTGAGAACCATTGACATTACTGGTGGTCTCTCTCACGCTTGTTAACAGTTTACATCATTGACTGGTAATCAAGTGGTTTCTACCATGTTTGACATCGACTCATTTATTCGCATGGCTAGAATTGTACCGATTCGGGAAGTAGAGATGAAGACCCTGGATCTAGTTTCCACCATCCAGGCTGCAAGGAGTTTTGTATTCATTATATTGTAGACCAATCATAAAAAGATGGCTGCGTCCATACTGTGTATACACGAGTCTATGATTATGATGTATTATAAAATCAATCCTGTATCAGAATAGTTAGTCTGTTAGTTAAAGTTTTGATCTGAGTATGGGAATGCCTACCTCAGCGATGATATAATCTTATACATGTATTTTGTGTTGAAAAATTGCAGGTTCTAACCAGGCTCTCCACGAGATAATCCTTGAAATGATAAAGTACTTCACCCTTCCTAGATGATATAAAACCCTTATCTATTACAGGCTTCGCACTTTAGGGGGCAATCTGTTACACTGAAATTTGTCACCATGACTATCTGCAGTTAATATGGCTCCATCAATAGTTATATTATCCTCCTTGTCAAGCCTAATACCTCTGCTCGCTCTTCATGTCAAAACCTCAAAGAGAGAGAAAGTCACTTAAAAACATGTTTATCTCTGGGCACGCAGGTTCTCTCTACCTTTCCTGCGTGTACGCACTCCATATACATTAGACCTGCGTAGTAATACGCTCTGTATACTAAAGCTAGGGTGCGTACCCCTGTAAAAGTCAAAAGGCGCAAGTTTCATCTTTAAAAAGTTACTTGTGGTCACTCCTAGAGCCTTCTAGAGGAGTTCTTGACGTGTTATTGGGCGCCTCCAGATGGTTCATGCATCCCTATGATAGAGGAACTTATCCCATCAAGAGAGGAGCTACCCCATCCAAAAGAGGGAGTATCCCATTGATGTTGGAACTGAATAACTCCCTCTAGAATACTATAAATACAGGCATTGGGCCAAAGGAGGAGAGGTTGAAAGCTGAACATTCTAAAGGGTAAATGCTGCTGGAATTAGGACTTCCATTGTTGACTTGTGAGGAGAGATCACTATCCTTCCTTGTTGCCATATTGGGAGTGGGTGAGCTTGTCAAAGTAGAGGAAATCTCTTGCTGGACCCTGGGAGGAGCTTGCACAACACCAAGGCTCAGGTTGTAATGGTTCCTTTTTGTTTCCTTAATACAAATAAGTCCATTCTTCTCAATGATTTGTTGTTAATGAATTATTTCATGTACTCCTTGGTCTATGTGATGAATATGCTTTGTTTTATGAAATATTCAGGTGTTATGTAATCGTGTGCTTTGTTAGTGTATGCAGGTCTTAAAGTGAAAGAGGAGCTCATCTAGATCAGCAAGGCTGGACTGCTACAACAAGCGTTGGACCTAAGGTAAGATCGGAAAACACTTGATCTCTCATAGAATAACGTGTGTTTAGAGAAGGATTGCTCTTGTTTGGTTTGTTTGTCACTAGAGAGTCTTAGACTCCTAGGGAGGTTAGGTTTGTCCGCAAAAATAACTCTTTCCGCATGACACCTCCTTTTCAATTGGTTTATGGAACTGAATCCATTTTTCCAAGTCAATTAGCTTTTCCATGGATGAAAATATTGCAAGACCCTTATGAAGAGACAAATGATTTAAAAAAAATAATCAATCAGATCATTGAACTTAACCAAGATATAGAAGAAGTTCAACACAAAATTCTCCACTATCAAGATAAGATAAAAAATTTATTTGATAGGAAAGCCAGATAAAGAGACTTCAAGCAAGGAGATGTAGTACTTAGATGGGATACAAGGAGAGAGGATAAAGGCAAACATGGAAAGTTTGACAATTTTTGGTTGGGTCCTTTAAAGATTGCAGAGGTCAAAGGGAATAATACTTTCATTTTATAAAACCTGGAAGGAAAATACTTCTCATTTCCATTCAAAGGGAAATATTTGAGGCACTACATTCAATACTGAACAAGTTTCATTGATTTTTATTGTAAATAATCAGTGTGATTTATGTTTCTAGAGCAGGTGTGATTTTCTTATGACATGCACTCCATAGCACGAGGAGAAGGCACATGGATGTGCATGTTCTCTACATCCCACAAGGGGAAGAAGTCCCCATATGGAGTTGATGTTGTAGCATTTTCTTGCTGCAATAAAAATTTCATTTTTTTTTGAGAAAGGGCAAAAAGATTTATTTTACATGCACTTTGTAATAAAGTTATGCACAATATTATAATGTTGCATATTTTTATTTTTTATTTGTTTTTGAATAAATGTCTTATCACACACCCACTAAACATTGTGCATTTTTCACTGGTAGCGATTTGCCCTTGTGTAATATACAATTCTTATTTTATTGTGCGCCCCCCCGCTTTCTCAACATTTAATGTGGGGGTTGGGGTGGGGACGGGGGTAAAAAATTATTTTACTGAAACAAATGTTGTTACGTGGTGGTCTCTTGTGCATTGTGCACCTCCCTCACCCTTTCTCGGCTGCCGCATAACTCCTCCCCTCACCCCACCCCTACCCCCTGTGCAAAACCATTTCCAGTTTCCGCCACCAACCATCTTCAACAAATTTACCATTTCACCATAAGTAGTTTCACATCGACCATTTTTATCATCATTTCTTGTTATTAAACAATTTGACCATTTACCATTTAATACATATATTCCCATTGCATTCAAAAATTCATATCACTTTTCTCGTAATCCTTCGTATATATCCACTCCTGCCATTATTTAACAACATTGTTCACTCTTTTACCTTTCCTTCATTTGCCCATTGCAGAAAATCAGAGTGTAGAATTGCATTTGATTGTGAGAAAAGATTAAGGAGTTCAACACTTTATATTCTATAGGTAACTATGTTCCTAGACATCCATTTACATTTTAAAATGAGCTCAGTTAAAGGAAAATAAACCCAAGCTCATTCTAAAACTGTCCCCTTTTTTGCAACATCGAACATTGATGAGCTAACTTTAGTTGATCGGGAAAGCATAATAGTGGATACAAAATCAGAATTTGACCTGTATCAACTTTAGAGTTGGTATTTTTCAAATATTTAAGGATATCAAGGATGGATTCTCTCTGTGGGAATAATTTTTACCCCAGTTTATATTCCCTCAGACTCATCCTTTCCAGAATTCGTAGTATGGTGCGCAGATAGGCATCTACCTAGTGAAAAGGCCATAATTGCGCAATATGGTGAAACCTTGTTTTATGTAAACTATGAGTCCATTCTAAAAGAATTGTGTATATCTATTCCCAATTTTCTACAACCATTCTCTAGTGAAATCCTCTTGGAAATCTATAAGAAATTAACATTTGAAAGAAGAGCTTCGGTTTTTGAATTATTCATGCCTAAAAGAACTGGTATTCCCACTCATAGTTCGCCTTACCCCACATCAATGTCTCTAGAATTTTCAAGACAAATTATATCTATTTTGTGCTTCCTTTTAAGATACCAAAGTGATGAAGAAGTGGATGAAGTAGTTCTAGTTTTTTTGTCAACTTTTTGCCCAAGCAAAAAGCTAGAAATCTCATTCAATTTTAGCCAGTTTATCTCTGAAGCCATTCATGACCAGTTTCTTAAATTTAAGGTTGAGAAAGCATTTAAGTATTAGTCTATTATAGTTTTTATTTATTTATTTATTTTATATTATAATTCATATATGTTTCCAATACAATTACAGAAGCAGAATCAACAAGGAAATGAGTGGTTTGTGATTCACTAGACTTCATTGGTTAGAAGGAATTATGAGGAATTTCCTTTTACTAATTTTGTAGAAAAAATTGTTCATATTTGTTACTGTTTGTTAACTTGTGATATTCCTCCCATAATTTCACTAGAAATCAAAATGATTATGCAGCTTAGTGAACAAAAAAAGCTTTGTAATTGATATTTGTACAAAGATTTTACATAAATTAGGTTATATGGATGTGAACTTCCACCCTATCAATTTCCAGTGTTTATTCCCATGCATATTTTTGTCTTGAATTCATTAGAAAAAGCCTTAATGTAAATCAAGTGCATTTTATGCCAAGAAGGAAACAAACTTTGTTTAAGCTAAAGGAACAAATAGGGCCACTTGTGGTAAATTTTAGATCAACAGATAAAGAGGTGGAGCAATTGTTGGTGCAAATGATATTTAGATTGGGGAGTGTTTGGCCATATGATCCCCTTTGGAAGGATATCAACCATTAGAATTCAGCAAAAATATCCAACCTTATTTTCATGTATCTAAAGCAGAAGTAGAAAAATGTGTCAATAAGGAAATGTGGAAAGAAAACAAACTACAAGAGTTGGCAAAGGAAAAACCAATGGAACAATCAATGGGACCAAAGGTATTAGCTACACCTGAGATGAAGAAAAAAGAGCTCAATAAGACAATTCAAAGTGTATCAGAATACAAAATAGACTGGTTCAGATTATATAAGAGGAAGAAAACAAATAATGGAGAGGGAACAATGTCAGAAACTGTGCCTTATGATATTTCTTCACCAATTACGATGGTCCTTTTAGGTGAGCCTATTTTTAGAATGCAAGAAATGGATCCAGTGACAGAACAGTCTTCCCCTTCTTCTTCTTCTTCTAACCAAAGCATTTTTTTTGAGTTTTTAATGGAAATGAAGAAAAAGAACGTGTATTTGAAGGAAATAACATATACCAATTTTTGGAAGAAAATATATTTCACGAAGAATAGGTTACTTTCAACTCTTGACATTGAAAAATGTGAATTTAAGTTAACTTTTCTTGAACCTATGATTTTTGGGCCTAAAGTCGCTACAAAACATCTATTCTTTCTTTCAATCCTAAACAAATCCATACTATAGATCAGATTGATTTTCACATACAAACTGGTGAGATGATCTATTATACTCTCACTAGCTATGCCTTCGGTCTATCAAAATTGCATAATTCTTTAAATAATACTATTGCAAAACCTAAAATGGAAAATACCTCTTCTCTAGATAAGGATACTAAGATCAAATCACTAGAACATCTTGTGATCAAATTAGGTTTGGATCCTAAAATTTTTGATGTAGCTCTAGAGATTATTAAAAAGAGGAATGAAAATATTCATGCACTCAGAAATAGGTTGACGCTCCCCAGAACATAGCATCCAAAAACATAAGAAATAGAGGAATTAGAGAAATAAAAATAATCTTTATTGTCCTTTATAATTGAACATAATTTGGAAATACAAAAGATGGATGTAAAGAAGGAGGAATTGTTAAGAGAGAAAGAAGAAACTAGTAGTACAGTGATTCCACCAGCGGAGACAATTTTAGCAGGAGATGACAGTACAGAAAGATTGTCTGAAGCATTATCTTATCTTTCCCTAAAGAACGCTGAAAATGAAAAATTAAAAGAAAAGTTGAATGGAGCAGAACATAATAAAATCAAGTCAAATAATGCTTTAGTGGTCGACACACAAAATAATTCAAGTTGAGAAAAGAAATTAGAACATTATTTGAGTAGTTCTAACAGTGTTCAATGTTTATCCTAGTCCAAAGAACAAACCTAGATGGAGATTATGTCCTCTATATCAAAAATTTGGTCTTGATCTATTGAGATTATTTTAGAGCAAGAAGAAATGCTTGAAGGGGCAAAATAATCCATTGATGAAATCAAAATAGAATTGAGAAACAAACCTGGATAGGCAAGCCAAATCATTAAAGCTCTAAACACAAAGTCTAGAGAAGAGAATGAAGAATTGGAAATTGAAGATAGAACAAAATAAATAATTCAAACTAGAAAAGTTCTAATAAAGAAAAACCTGATGCTAAAGACAAAAGGGAAATGTGAAAATTTAAAAATACAAATTAATAAATTTTATAGGAAATTTTCTATTTTGCAGCAAAGGGGTCTTCCCTCTTTCAAGAATGCACAAGGTCAAATGGTGACAGAGGAGCAATATCAAAGACTATTGAACATGGAAGTGCTGGAGAGGTCAAAATTTGATGGAATCAAGGGAGAAATCAATGGTCAAAATCTACTTCAGATGTTAGTTGATGATCTTTTCATTTGCTACGAAGCAAAACATCTATTCATATTTAAACCTTATTTTGAGAAGTATACTGAGGTAGATGAATCATATAGACAAATGATTGATCGCAATTACCCAATAGATGAATAGTGGTAACTGTTAGTCAAAGTAGTTGGATAAGTTCAACTTATCAATGCAACATATCATCAATTGATCAAAGCGAATGAGGGTTTCAAGCAACCAAAACAGAGTAGTTTCAAATACATTGAACCCAAATGAAAAAATCAAGCACAACTGGAGACATTTTTGGAGCATTTTTTATATTCTTAGCCAAAGTTGTTTAAACATTATCCAATTTCTTGGATAAATAATTATTTTTGATGTAAATCCTTTAGAGGATAGGATTTTTGTAAATCACTCTATATATACTTTTATTTTCGAATGAAAAAAGTTTGATACCCAGAGAATTTTTTGTAATATTGCTTTAATACTTTCAAATTGAGGATAATGAAAGGGTTTTGGTTTCTACTTGTGCAACATTTGTGTACTTGTGAGTGTTTTACATCGATTTCATAATATCTTTCCGCATAGTATCAACCTCCTTGATGTCCTTAATGCAATTTTATTTTTCATAGTGAGCAAAAGATTGAGCAATTTGTTTAATTGGTCACCCATAAATCATTAAATTGTTTCTTCTATGTTATACTTAGATGTATTTTGTTCACTATAGAGATTCATCTAGATGTTTCTTACCGTCTTATACGATTATGTATTTAGGGAGGACATTTTATCTTCTAATTTCTTCTTAATTCTTCTTTCAAAGAAATTATAAGGATTGTATGTTGTTATTATGGAGCACCAATACTTTGATTGATCTTAAGGTAAGCACTATAAGCATAAAGAAGCATTTGTATCTTTGGATCTCCCGTTCCATGCATACCCCTCACAATTGATGCTTTGGCACCATTCTTTAGCCAAGGTCTGTCTACAAAGATACAAGACTAGATAGGTTTCGTTCCCATGGAACAAGTTTTGAAGATATTTTTACATAGGACAACAAAATTTCCTCTTAACAGTGAATAAGAAGTTTCTAGGCTAAAATTTGTCACCTGACGTACTCCATTGGTTAGAAACTTGGCTCCTAAGAGGCATACCAGATCTCATTCTGATCTTGAATTATTTGCATCATTATAAAATCTAGATAGAATTGTTTAGATTGCTTCTCTCAGACACAAACTTGAAGCATTATATTCTTCTGTTCCACCTGAGTTAGTTCCACAACCTAATCAACTAGAAAAAATCCCAATACCTCATGATTTTCCTGATTTAGCTCCAAAATTATTGGATCTTATTTCTAAGGGAATATATTTACAGACTCCTCTATTGTTTGAGCAACTTGAATCATTTTAACTTGCTGTGTCAGTTTCAGAATCATCCGATCTAGAAGCTGAACTTGATTTACAACTACCTAAACTTAAACCAGGAGATTTTATATTCACTGTTATTCATACATTTCCTTTTTTTTTGATCATCCCAAAGAGGAAATTAAAGTTTATTCTAATCCCCTTGCATCTGGAGATCAACAAATAATCATTCATGATATAAAAAAATTAATTATTCAACCTCAATCTCCAAAGAAGCACATAACCCTAAAGAAACAACCTCCAAAAATCCTTAATCTTATAAGAAACCTATTTTTTCTATTCCATAACAAACCATGGTTGGAATTGGACCATTTGTGAATGCAAGATATGCTCCTTTGAGATTACCAAGTGTTCTAAATTCTTTTCCTGATGGATATTTAAAGCACTTACCAAAGTTCAAACGAGAAATTGGATGGACAACAAAAGATCATTTGTCATCCTTTTTAGATTTTGCAGATAAGTTTAACATTGAACATGAAGATGTATACATGAGGTTATTTGTTCAATCTTTAGAAGGGGATGTCATAGTATGGTTCAAACAGTTGCAAATAGATTAAATTCATAACTGGAGGGAATTAACATACATCTTCATTAATAAATGGGGAATTAAAAAGGATCATGTATACTATTTGATTGAGTTCAAAACTATAAAAAAATAATCTTGGTGAGTTAATTTTTGATTTTATTAAAAGGATCAACAAAATCTACAATAAAATGCCACCAGATGTTAAGCCATCAACCACCTATGCTAAAGTGATATTTTCTAAAGCTTTTGATGATGACTTTGCATTAATGTTAAAAGAAAGAAAGTCAACAACCTTAGAAAATATTTAGATAGATGAATTGAGGTTGAGGCTTATAGAGAATCATCAAGGAAATTGAGAGAAAAAACTGAGAAGGCAGAGAGAAAGTTAAGGGAAAAAGAAAAAGATGGTTCCTCATCAGAAACTAAGGAAGAGGATAAAAAAATTTGATGAGATCACAAGAATACTGAGAAACCTGTCCAACAAAATCTCTATAATTGAAACACAACCTAGACAAACATAACAAAATGTGAATAGACCTATAGGACCTTACAAAAGAATTTTCAACTCTATCTTCTACAGAGAGAAAGACCTGACACATACCAAAAAATTCAACCTCCACTAATGATTGATGATCAAGCTATCGAGAAAATAAAACAAGTTGCAGATGTTTTACTATTCAGCCTTTGGAAGGTAACATTTGTCATGTGAACCATAATCAATCTTTAGTCCAACATGTAGAATCTTTTTAAGTCTCTAAATATCAAGCTTTTTCAAAATTTTTAGTTGCTGAACTTAATAAAAGATATAATTTAAGGCCAAGACAAAATCTAGTTAGACAACCTAAGAAAGTTGCTTTTTATGTTCCATAAGATAATATTTCAGAAGATTCATCTTCACTGCAATAGTCTCAAACACAATATCAATCAAAAGTAGAAAAAAATCTTTTTCTTTTACTGTAGAAAAGGAGCTAGAAAAAGTTAAAATTCCTATTCCTTTATCAGAATTAGCATTAAATCCTAGTTATAAATAACACGTGTATAAATGGATCTAATCTTCAAGTGTGGATGCTGAGGGTGATGTGATTGGTTTGTAAGATGAGAAACGTTATGTTATTTTTGGTTCAAGTCATGATGTTCAACATGAATGTGGTACTCCTTTTTATGTAACTTTGAAGATCCATGATTTTCTTCTTTATAATTATGCGTTATATTCTGGTGCATCCCATAATATGATGCCAAAAAAAATTATGGATTAGCTACAATTGTAGGTGACAATACATTATCGTGACCTATACACTTTTGATTCCAAGAAGGTGGAATGTTTGGGATTTATTAAACATTTGGTAGTGACTCTAGCCCAAATCCCTATAAAAAGTGTGGTGATGGATATAGTAGTCATAGACACCCCTCCCATGTTTAGTATGCTAATGTCAAGATCTTGGTGTATTAAGCTTGGATAATTCTTGCAAATGGATATCTCATATGCCACCATTCCTGACTATGGGACATTTGAGATTGTACAAGGTGGTTAAATTTATAAATACAATATGTGATGTTAGACAAGCTGTGAACCACCCAATTTATTCAATTGATTGAGACTTAGGGTGATTTATTTTGGTTGTAAATGATGAATGTAATGTCCGAGAGGCTCAAAGTGCTTGATGGGTAGAGTTGAGAGAGAGCTTCTCGGAGGAGACCTGAATTTACACCAGGAAAGGGTGTAGTGAGTTCTATGTACCTGATCACACACCAGAAAGGGTGTAGTGAGGTCCTTTAACATCTAGACCTGATCACCATCCAAGGAAGAGTTGAGTGAGGTCCTAGACCTGATCACATCTCGAAAGGGTGTAGTGAGGTCCTTTCAACATCTAGACCCGATCACCAACTAGGAGGGGTTGAGTGAGGTCTTGGCCCAGAGTGCTCACCAAGAAGGGTGAGTGAGCGCTAGATAGTTAAGGTCTCAAAATTTTGGCCTAGGGAGAGGCCATGAAGACTAATCACTCCAGAGGAGTGGGTCCAAATATGTTGATGATATTTCCATGGGTTTGATACCGCCCTGAATATGGCAACTAACAATGCTGATGCTAGATGATTATGATTTGAGATAACCTTAGAGAAATTTGTCAACTTGAGAACACCTGTTACACAGTAATTTGTCACTGTCTCCCTGTCAGTTTCCCTACTATGTCATGAAATCAAATCCATCATGTTCATGCTCTCTAAATTGGCCAAATGACCCTCTTTGCCAAAGTTTATTTCATCATCACGACTGTTATCAAAATAACTGCGCTGACTGGCGGCTGCTAGTGCAACTGATGCGCTGCCAGCGCGTAAGCATACGGGTTTTCCGCGCTGGTCGAATTTCATAGACATTGCATCCTCTGTTTGTATTAAGTCGCGCTGACATAGTCTCCTCCATTATCAAGACGCGACGTCAGCGCTCCAGTCCAGTTATACACCCGCGCTGATCCTGTTTGGGCGAGTTTGTTCTAACAGCCAGCCTTCCAGAT
>APFE030341002.1:0-12721 GCA_000404065.3 Pinus taeda
ATATATATATATATATATAACATAAAATGTATCATGAATGAGTTTTTCACAACTAAGGTAGTAAGAATCTATTTCTTAATGTTAATAGTAAACATACTGCCAAGTTAAAAGTTCCAAGCTATACTACATTATGTCTATACAGGAGGTGTATTATGTGTTTATTATAATATCATATGCATATATATTTGTGGTTATGTTTATGCAAGAAATGTATTGTGTTTATTATAATTTTAATATAAAGAAGAAATGCATTAATTGTTTTGAATCTATGGTCTTTAAATCCCACACAAAATAATTAGTCTACACCTCATAGATCAAACAATAATTGCTTTTAGTGATCCAAAACAAATAACAATTTCAGCATTCCCAAAACAAATAACGAGTTCACTATTAATTTTACTCGATTCATCTCTTATTAAGATGGATTAGTTGACAGAATAGGATGTTACCCCTTCTATTTGGTTTGAAATCTGGCATGGGGAAATCTTTGGCCCATTATAATAAAGCTCAAAGAGTAGGCTCCTCCATGTTAAATTTTAGGCTCTTTCTACATTATAAATTCTTAATATATTTAGCTTATTCTTAATATATTTAGCTTACAGAATATACTCTTAATGTTAAAGAAACAATCCATAAATTTAATGTTACCCTTGAACTATGGTGAACGAAAAGTCATCTGCTCACTTCGGAGTTAACAAATATTAGGAAACCAAATCTGTGGTTTACTACTAAACTCAAGTTAACAAATATTAGGAAACCAAATCTAGCGTTTACTACTAAACTCCTCATGGAGGCCTTAAAAAGCAAGTTACATCAAAGTCAAATTGTCGGGGATCTAACCCGGGTCACTGGCGTGACAGGCGGGAATAGTCACCACTATACTACAACGACAGTTATTAAATACAAATTACCTCACTTCTAAAGCCAAGGATATTCCATGCTATTTTAAAATTAAAATACGAACAGTCAAAAGTCATCTGCTCACTTTGGAGTTAACAAATATTAGGAAACCAAATCTGCGGTTTACTACTAAACTCGAAGTTAACAAATATTAGGAAACCAAATCTAGGGTTTACTACTAAACTCCTCATGGACGCCTTAAAAAGCAAGTTACATCAAAGTCAAATTGTCGGGGATCGAACCCGGGTCACCTGCGTGAGAGGCGGGAATAGTCACCACTATACTACAACAACAGTGATTTTAAAATACAAACAGTCAAAAGTCATCTGCTCACTTCGGAGTTAACAAATATTAGGAAACCAAATCTGCGGTTTACTACTAAACTCGAAGTTAACAAATATTAAACTAGAAGTTAACAAATATTAGGAAACGAAATCTATGGTTTACTACTAAACTCCTCATGGACGCCTTAAAAAGAAAGTTACATCAAAGTCAAATTGTCGGGGATCGAACCCGGGTCACCTGCCTGAGAGGCGGGAATAGTCACCACTATACTACAACGAGAGTCATTAATCAAATCTAGGGTTTACTACTAAACTCCTCATGGAGGCCTTAAAAAGCAAGTTACATGACCCTACGTGAGAGGCGGGAATAGTCACCAGTATACTACAACGACAGTCATTAATCAAATCTAGGGTTTACTACTAAACTCCTCATGGAGGCCTTGGAATAGTCACCACTATACTAAAATGACAGTCATTAATCAAATCTAGGGTTTACTACTAAACTCCTCATGGAGGCCTTAAAAAACAAGTTACATCAAAGTCAAATTGTCGGGGCAACGACTGTTATTAAATACAAATTACCTCACTTCTAAAGACAAGGATATTCCATGCTACTTTAACAGGCAGGAATAGTCACCACTATACTACAAGAACTGTTATCTCACTTCTAAAGCCAAGGATATTCCATGCTACTTTAAAATTAAAATATGAACAGTCACTGTGGACTCAGATGGACCAGTATCAGTGTAGACATCGGACTGACTCAGATGCACCAGTATCATCGGAGACATCGGACTAACTCACATGCACCAGTATCAGTGTAGACATCGGAGACATCGGACTGACTCACATGCACCAGTATCAGTGTAGACATCGGACTCAGATGCACTGACTCAGATGCACCAGTATCAGTGTAGACATCGGAGACATCGGACTGACTCACATGCGCCAGTATCAGTGTAGACATCGGAGACATCGGACTGACTCACATGCACCAGTATCAGTGTAGACATCGGACTCAGATGCACCAGTATCAGTGTAGACATCGAACTGATTATTGGAAGGAACTTGTAACCTCCTATTACTGCTACATTTCATCACGGCCCAGCTTATTATATATTTGCTCATCTCTTTCTATTATTATCGCTGAATTATTGTCACGGTTTTCGTGTGGGATAAAGTACGATACTCTTCCTGCCTCCCGAAATCTTACATTATCTTTGTTATTATAATTCTTTTTACCAAAGGTTTACAAGGTTATTATCTTTGTTATTATAATTCCACCAAAATTCCTTCGACAGTTTTATTTAATTGTTTAAAATCAGCGCGTTGTGGAGACCGACGACCCAATGATTGAACTGGGACGTTGAGTTACTAGTAACGTTGGTGAAAAAGCGATTAACGTATTCGGAAAAAGCTTTCCATTGTGGTCTCACTCTATCTGTTAAGAAAAAGCTAACTTAATGATGTTGTGGTCCTCCCCCATTGTGGTCCTCACTCTATCCGTTGTGGTCCTCCAACATTCAAACCACACGGGAGATGCATATATCCGGTAGACTTGGGTTCCTGCACGATTCAAAGTACCTGAACCTGGCTTCCAACAATTCGGAGAATAGCATACCTGCATTTAGAGATTAGCAGGCTCAAGGGACCTCTGCCCATGACTATATTTCGGTTGCCCCTTTTCAGTTTATATCTTGCTAATAATATACTGACAGGGACCTTCTCGGAAGCCATTGGCAATCTGACTCACTTGAACTACATAGATCTTAGTGGAAATCGCTTCACTAGGAACTGGCCTGAAGCCATTGGCAATTTGAATTCCCTCACGTTCTCAGATCTTTTTTCATTATTTTCAAATGTTTCGACAGTAGATTAAGTGAATTGACCGTGGAAACGATGTCGGAGGGCGGATACCTGAATCCATTACTAAATTGAGTAAATTGATTACCCTACGCCTTTTTTTCAATCGTCTCCGAGGCATACTCGATTCCATTATCAACTTGACTAAATTGACCTACCTCATACCTCATTTCATTAGCAACTTGAGTTACTTGACCTACTTATATCTTGAAAAAAACGCCTTCACCGGGAGCTTATCTGAAGTCATTGGTCATTGAAGTAGTTTGATCAAGTAAAATTTACCCTCAAATAGCCTTCTAGGAAAAATCCCGGAATCCATTGCCAATTTGAGTCAATTGCAGTACCTATATCTTGATAACAATAGCTTGACATGGAGCTTGCCTCAAGCAATTAGCAATTTGACCAACCTCGAACTGCTTCGCCCCGATAACAACAATGTCACCATTTAATTATTTAGTTATTAGGTAAGTTCATCATTTAGTTCAGTTCATCATTTAGTTTTATCTCACTTGATTAGGGAGGCAAGTTCGTTATTTACTTACGGAATTCTGTCATTGAGTTTGGTTCATTCCAGTTGTCAAGGAAGTTTTCAATATTTTCTTTGTTTTTTCTCTTTAATTTAGTATTTAGAATTATGAATTTAGGGTTTTTTTTTAATTTAGTATTTAAAATTATGAATTTAGTTATTATTTAGTATTTAAATCCCTCTCACATTTCATTTTAAATCACTAACTTCTTCGTATGCAGATATTCCCTATAGTACATTTCTTATCACTTATTTTCACTTCACATTCTACACTAAACTTTCACCTCTAGGTTTTCTTTAATTTGTAAATGATCCTTCATCTTGAACATGACACTCTCATCTTCTAGATTTTCTCTAATGAAATTATTTAATTATGATTTCAAAATAGTCAAATCACTTTCAAATGGGTTGAACAAGTGTTATGGAAACTATCTTCCTTCTTCCTTAAATTTAATTGTTATCACATTAATTTTGTAAATTATATCATACTTGTATGATTTTGCACTATAATATTGTATTAAAGTTTTTTCCTTAATGTATTATCATGTGTGCAGCATACTATATGTGGATATTATTTATAAATTGTGCATTTAATTAAGTTACAAGTTGTTAGGAACTGTTTGTATACTAACACTATAATTTCATTGTTGTATGGTGCAGAAAATCTATCAATATCAAGTTGCTAGTGAGTGGAAGACATTGGGTATTTTTATGTTTTGTAAAGTTGTAATTAAAACAATTAATATTTTTTTTTGTTTAGATGGGCCCATCAAAGAATGCACATGAACTCAAACTATCGTTAATAAAATGAGTAGGCTTTATTTTTTGTGGAGGGGATTTCAACCCCTCCGAAAGACTCTTAGGAATGTTAAATTGTAACCCTCCTTTGAGTTGTGTTCCTTGTGTTCATTGTTTTCATGACCTTTAGTTTATAGTAACTTCAATATGCTCAAACAAAAATATATTATAATCTTACTTTTAAAGTTTATTCACATAAATTATTTAACATTTTTTCAATGTTTTAAACATATTCCCCACATACACAAAAAAAATCACTCTTATTCACATAGATTATTTAACATTTTTAAAAATTTTAAACATCTTCCCCATATACACATAAATGACAAAATCACTCTTATACACACACATATTAATTTATATTTTTTTTATTCTCATTTTTTTGTTTTTGTTTTTTATTTTTCACTTTTTAATTTGTTTAATTATATTTTTTTCTTATAAATATGTTTTTAGGATATTTATATTATATATTTTCCTTGTATAAAATATATATTATTTAATAATTACACTTATATTTTTATAAAAATAAATATTATTTAATAATTAAATTGATATTTTTATAGATTTAAATTAAATACGAATATATTGTTTCGAGTTTTTGTAAATATTTAAATATTTTTATTATTTATTTACATAAACTTATTATATCTAAATATTTGTGTATTGGTTTTATGATTTATATATACTAAATATATTTATGGATGCTTTTATATATACATCTATATATGAATGAATGTATCTGGATTATAATGTATGTTTTGGATTCTATTTTTTATATGTATATGAATGCATTATTTTGAGAATTGAAGAAGTGTTTTTATTAGTCGCATTTCAATAATTAGAATTTATTTGTGAAGGTTTTTAGTTTGATATGTATCAATGAATAGGATATGTACTTCTATATTGTGTGTGTGAATGTATTATTCAAAGTATTTGTATTACGTTTATGTACTTTTTTGGAGTGTTTATTCTTCTATGTTTATGAATGTCTCATTTTGCATGTTTTTTAGTATTCTTTCATTGTTTCTTTGTATCTATATGAGTGTAATGTCTCAGTATTCCTTGAGTGTTAGAGTGGTGGTTTCATTGTTTGTGTGTATACAAGTATATTTTTATGAATAGTTGTTTGTATTATTTTGAGAGTTTTTCCACATTCCTTCATTATTTGCTTGTGTTTGTATTTTTTAAGTATTCTTGTGTATGGATATTGTTTACTTTTATGTGTATGAATTTATTATTTGTTGTATTTGTATATATATTATTTAGTTGTATTCTCGATATGTGTATGAATATATTCTTTGCTATACTTGTGTGTATATTATTTATTTATATTCTTTATATGTGTATGAATCTATTCTTCAGCTACATTTATATGTGTCTTGTTTACTTGTATTCTTTCTCTGTGTATAAATGTATTCTTTATGTGTGTATGAATCTATTCTTTGCAATATTTGTATGTGTCTTTCTTACTTGTATTCTTTTTATTTGTATGAATGTATTCTGTATGTGTGTATGAATCTATTCTTTGCTACATTTATGTATCTTGTTTACTTGTATTCTTTGTATGTGTATAAATGCATTCTTTATGTGTATGAATCTATAATTTGCAACATTTGTATGTGCCTTGTTTACTTGTATTCTTTGTATGTGTATGAATGTATTCTTTATGTGTATATGAATGTATTAGTTGCTACATTTGCATGTGTCTTGTTTACTTGTATTCTTTGGTTGTGTATCAATGTATTCTTATGTGTGTATGAATCTATTCATTGCTACATTTGTATGTGTCTTAGTTAATTGTATTCTTTGTGTGTATGAATCTATTATTTGCTACATTTGTGTGTGTCTTGTTTAATTGTATTATTTGTATGTGTATGAAAGTATTCTTTGTGTGTAGGAATCTATTCTTTGCTATATTGTATGTGCCTTGTTTAATTGTATTCTTTGTATGTGTATGAATGCATTCTTTATGCGTGTTTGAATCATTCTTTGTTATATTTGTATATGTATTATTTACTTATAGATATATGAGTATAATTTGCGTGAATATAATTTTTAAATATTTTTTTCTACGATTATAAATATACTCTAATTATTTCTGTATATAAATATATTATTTAGAATATTAAATTACAAATAAGTTATTATTATTATTTTATTATTATTATTATCAATTTTTTATTATTTAGCTATCAATAATAGTTAGATGAATGATAGAGATTTAATCTCCATAAAATATCCTAGAATATGCATGGTAAGATAAACAAAGCAATAGTTGAAATTTATGTCCAAAGTGGTTGTGTCCTTCTTACTCTTTTAGTTAAATTGAGTAATTAAAAAAATTGTCATATGAACAACGTCATATGACATAAGAGAATTGGGTATGTGGTATCGATAAAGTATGGTAATGGCTCATGGTATTGTAACAAAATTTATTTACAAATTAAGAATCTCTATAATAAAATATGCGTAACGTGTTCCATACTTTTAAAATGTATATATGTTTAACTTATATATTAATTATTTTTATAATTAATAATATTTTAATAAATTATAATTATAATTAATATATATAATTATATATATATAATATATATATATATATATATATATATATATATATAACATAAAATGTATCATGAATGACTTTTTCACAACTAAGATAGTAAGAATCTATTTCTTAATGTTAATAGTAAACATACTCCCAAGTTAAAAGTTCGAGGCCATACTACATTATGTCTATACAGGAGGTGTATTATGTGTTTATTATAATATCAGATGCATATATATTTGTGGTTATGTTTATGCAAGAAATGTATTGTGTTTATTATAATTTTAATATAAAGAAGAAATGCATTAATTGTTTTGAATCTATGGTCTTTAAATCCCACACAAAATAATTAGTCTACACCTCATAGATCAAACAATAATTGCTTTTAGTGATCCAAAACAAATAACAATTTCAGCATTCCCAAAACAAATAACGACTTTACTATTAATTTTACTCGATTCATCTCTTATTAAGATGGATTAGTTGGCACAATACGATGTCACCCATTCTATTTGGTTTGAAATCCCGCATGGGGAAATCTTTCGCCCATTATAATAAAGCTCAAAGAGTAGGCTCCCCCATGTTAAATTTTAGACTCTTGATAAATTATAAATTCTTAATATATTTATCTTATTCTTAATATATTTAGCTTACCGAATATACTCTTAATGTTAAAGAAACAATCCATAAATTTAATGTTAAATTTGGTTTAAATTACTGTACTGTATTGCCAATTCACCACTAAAATAAAGAAGTAAAATAAATTTACATGTTGCAATAATAAAAACACGTAGGAATCAACATCAACCTCCCATTGTAGTCCTTAAAGTGCAAATTTAAATTAATTAAACCCTTGAACTATGGTGAAGGAAAAGTCATCTGCTCACTTCGGAGTTAACAAATATTAGGAAACCAAATCTGCGATTTACTACTAAACTCGAAGTTAACAAATATTAGGAAACCAAATCTAGGGTTTACTACTAAACTCCTCATGGAGGCCTTAAAAAGCAAGTTACATCAAAGTCAAATGTTCGGGGATCTTACGCGGGTGGAGTTAACAAATATTAGGAAACCAAATCTGCGGTTTACTACTAAACGCGAAGTTAACAAATATTAGGAAACCAAATCTAGGGTTTACTACTAAACTCCTCATGGACGCCTTAAAAAGCAAGTTACATCAAAGTCAAATTGTCGGGGATCGAACCCGGGTCACCTGCGTGAGAGGCGGGAATAGTGACCACTATATTACAACGACAGTGATTTTAAAATACGAACAGTCAAAAGTCATCTGCTCACTTCAGAGTTAACAAATCCTTAAAAAGCAAGTTACATCAAAGTCAAATTGACGGGGATCGAACCCGGGTCACCTGTGTGAGAGGCGGGAATAGTCACCACGATACTACAACGAGAGTCATTAATCAAATGTAGGGTTTACTACTACACTCCTCATGGAGGCCTTAAAAAGCAAGTTACATGACCCTTTGTGAGAGGCGGGAATAGTCACCACTATTGAGAGGCGGGAATAGTCACCACTATACTACAACGATAGTCATTAATCAAATCTAGGTTTTACTACTAAACTCCTCATGGAGGCCTTGGAATAGTCACCACTATACTACAACAACAATCATTAATCAAATCTAGGGTTTACTACTAAACTCCTCATGGAGGCCTTAAAAAGCAAGTTACATCAAAGTCAAATTGCCTGTGAGAGGCGGGAATAGTCACCACTATACTACAACGACACTCATTAATCAAATCTAGGGTTTACTACTAAACTCCTCATGGAGGCCTTAAAAAGCAAGTTACATGACCCTCCGTGAGAGGCGGGAATAGTCACCACTATTGAGAGGCGGGAATAGTCACCACTATACTACAACCACAGTCATTAATCAAATCTAGGGTTTACTACTAAACTCCTCATGGAGGCCTTGGAATAGTCACCACTATACTACAACGACAGTCATTAATCAAATCTAGGGTTTACTACTAAACTCCTCATGGAGGCCTTAAAAAGCAAGTTACATCAAAGTCAAATTGCCATCAAAGTCAAATTACCGGGGTCACGTGCTTGACGGAATAGTCACCACTATACTACAGCGACAATTATTAAATACAAATTACCTCACTTCTAAAGCCAAGGATATTCCATGCTATTTTAAAATTAAAATATGAACAGTCACTGTGGACTAAGATGCATCTGAGCAAGTTACATCAAAGTCAAATTGCCGGGGTGTGACGGAATAGTCACCACTATACACTGTGGACTCAGACCGTCAACCACTATACTACAATGACAATTATTAAATACAACCACTATACTACAATGACAATTATTAAATACAAATGAATAGTCACCACTATACTACAATGACAGTTATTAAATACAAATTACCTCACTTCTAAAACCAAAGATATTCCATGCTAAGCCAAGAATATTCCATGCTATTTTAAAATTAAAATATGAACAGTCACTGTGGACTAGATGCATCTCAGCAAGTTACATCAAAGTCAAATTGACAGAGCGTGACGGAATAGTCACCACTATACACTGTGGACTCAGAGCGTGACGGAATAGTCACCACTATACACTGTGGACTCAGATGCACGAGTATCAGTGTAGACATCGAACTGATTATTGGAAGGAACTTGTAACCTGCTTTTGCTGCTAAATTTCATCACGGCCCTGCTTATTATATATTTGCTCATCTCTCTCTATTATTATCGCTGAATTATTGTCACGGTTCTCGTGTGGGATAAAGTACGATACTCTTCCTGCCTCCCGAAATCTTACATTATCTTTGTTATTATAATTCTTTTTACCAAAGGTTTACAAGGTTATTATCTTTGTTATTATAATTCCACCGAAATTCCTTCCACAGTTTTATTTAATTGTTTAAAATCAGCGCGTTGTGGAAACCGACGAGGCAATGATTGACGACTGGGACGTTGAGTTACTAGTAACGTTGGTAAAAAAGCGATTAACGTATTCGGAAAAAGCTTTCCGTTGTCGTCCTCACTCTATCCGTTAGGAAAAAACTAACTTAATGATGTCGTGGTCCTCCCCCATTGTGGTCCCCACTCTATCCGTTGTGGTCCTCCAACATTCAAACCACACGGGAAATGCATATATCCTGTAGACAATGCCAGATGAGGCAAGCGCTGCAAATATATAGCCGTTCAACGAACTTGGTAAATGGCTATATATATGTCTTCACAATTTCATTTTACAACATTTTCATCCTCCTCTATCCATCTATGTTCAGCTTGTGTGCTGGGTTGCGTGGTTTGAGTTTGAATCACTAAGTTTGTCTTTTGAGTACGAGTCTGCGTTGGTCTATCGGTGTGTGTGAGAGGGTCAGTCAGTCATGTCTGGGTGGATAGAGGAGTACGGTTTGCAATTTTTTGGTTCAATGAGATCAATGGAGGAGGTTTTGTAATTTTTGGGATCAAGAAAACAATGATACTCTTTCGGTAAGGTATGGTATACATGCTATTGAATTCCATTTCTATTCTGTGTATGCAATTCTATTTCATTGCCTTGTTCTTTTTTTTTATTGATGGTAAATTATTCAGTTACCGTTTATACCAGAATTAGGAGACAAGTAGCTAATGTCTCTGAGGAATTTTTATATGATATAGGTCATTGAGGCTGGGTATACATGCTATTGAATTCCATTTCTATTCTGTATATGCAATTCTATTTCATTGCCCTGTTTTTTTTATGGATTGTAAATTACTCAGTTACCATTTATATCAGAAATAGGAGACAAGTAGCTAATGTCCCTGATAAATTTTTATATGATATAGGTCATTGAGGCTGTTGTTGACGTTGGCCCAAGAAATGAAATCTTTATTCGGACTTCTAATTCCAGGTATGGCCCGTTAAGTCTCTTTTCAGTCATTTTGAAAGGATTTTAAGCTTTGCAGCCTCCGGAATAATTTAAACGAATTTTATTAGACTTGTTGCTCGATCTAGCTTAACCTGTTAATTATGGTGTACAACAGAAATCACTTATGCCCAATTCTAATTCTTCACACTGCGTATAAGATTACAGTACTCCTCTGACTCTTCACCCTGCTCGATGGTTGTTACCCGGTTACCCGCGCAGAGTCTCCCTTTTCACACTTATATGGCTAGAGCCCAAAGGGTAAAGGGTCGAGTAGATCATGAATCTGCAATATTTGTTTGTCTTGGAATAATGCGACCGACACCTGAACAAGTGTCTGTCAATTTAGGGAGAGAGTTCTCGCTTCAATGGGAAATTCTCAATTCTTCTGGGATTCAGCGCCTTATCAATTATTCCGTCTATATTCAGCAACCTTCTTGGGGTTGCGTATACTGTGCTGTCTGAGATATTATATCGATCGATCTGAAAAAACTAATATTAATATATCAATGCATGGTGGCTCTGTAATACGATCACCACTTAGCTTATGAATATTAAATTAGGTTATGAATATTATGCATTGATATATTTCTGCTTTGTCCAACTCTTAAAATTTATCGTCAAGGACAACGGATCGAGTTTTATTTCAATGCTGTTTAGATTGACATGTCGGTTGTTTTTAATAATAATAGGCTATGTGCAAGGATCCGTGGTGTTCGTAGCTAAATACTCCCTGTGTCCTGTTTCCACTATGACGATGCAGGCGCCATTAATGTGTCAACCTCCGTCAGCACCAAGATTCCAATGCGACCAACCCCGTGAACTGCTATGCCGAGGTCAAGAGAAAACTCGCCCTTCAAATTTAACGTTTTCCAGAATTCCCCTACCCGTTTTCATAGTTTCAAGCCGGAATCATGACGGTTTTGTAGTTGTAGAAGAAGAGGGTTGTTTCAATAAGAAGTGTGTTATTTTGCAATAAAGCATCAGAAACAAGGTTCCATTCTTAGTTACGGAAATTTGTGTTTCAGATGTGTGCCGTCTTAGAAATTGCAAATGTAGCTTTTATTGCACTGTATCAGATTTGTATATCGACATAAAAATTGTACATGAATAGTATTGTCCATAAAGAACTCGTGCTGCTCCTTTCAATAGATTCCTGTCAAAGATGGTGAACAATGTGTCCCATTGTTATTGTGTAGTGGACTAACCATGAAGCCAACCGGACATGGCATTAACTAAAACCAAAACCGGACGAGGTTCCTCTTTTCCAAATCCGGATTTAGATGAATGATAAGGCCGACTACCAAGCCAATTTTTGTTTTTCTGACCCTATCAGAGTACTTGCATTTCCTTTATTGCATCTGATCCGACAAATAGCCTTAATCGCACGAAATGGTGAGAGATTCCGTTTGTGGGATTTGTCACAACGTGAGGAGGAACCTTGGCAATGACTGAGATTTTATCATGATTTAGTTCAGTCATTTAGCAATCGCAATGAATCTTGGTAGGTACCTTGATCATTTAGTTCAGTTGATTAGGGAGGTAAGTTCATCATTTAGGGAGGCAAATGCTCGACTTGTCATCACAACGTTACTCATCGCCGACGATGGGACTCAGTAGCGAGATCCCATGAGCTCTAGAGAATCGCAGTCAATTACGGTTCATCGACTTAAGCTATAACAACTTGGGCGGGAGAATTCGGCTGGAACTTGTGTTCCTGCACGATTCAAAGTACCTGAACCTGGCTTCCAACAATTCGGAGAATAGCATACCTGCATTTAGGGATTAGCAGGCTCGAGGGACCTCTGCCCATGACTATATTTCGGTTGCCCCTTTTCAGTTTATATCTTGCTAATAATATACTGACAGTCACCTTCTCGGAAGCCATTGGCAATCTGACTCACTTGAA
>APFE030341006.1:9853-40511 GCA_000404065.3 Pinus taeda
ATCTCACATTAGGGAATCAACAAGAAGATAAATCCAAAAACAAACCAAAAACTAAAAACGACAAAGAAATAAGAAAATGGTTATCTTTCATAGATAGTGCACTTCACTTCAACAGTTTACGACTCCCGGATAGACAATTTATAAAGCAATTTAGAACACACTAAATTTACCAAACACACAATCTCCAAACAACTCAAGTAGGAAAAGAGGAAGAAAAATACAGAATGAGTTGCTGAACGAATGTGCAAAACTGTTGATTAACTCAATTAAGATGAAAGATCTTACCAATTATTCCTTCACTAACCTTTCTTAATGAAGCTCACAACCTGGAATATTAGAGGCATAGGAAATAGAAGGAAACAAAGGAATCTCAGTAATAGAATTAAAGAAGAAAAACGAGATACGGTTTTTATTCAGGAGACAAAATGTTTGATGGATAAGATTAGAGAAATTCATAATAAGTTGCTAATCAAGTATGAGCATCTAGAGGTTAAAGCAAGAAACTCGGCGCAGGGGATTCTCACGCTGTGGGATCCACAGAAATTTGGAATCCTAGATGCTAAAGCATCCAAGAACTATCTTTTTGTGGTATGTCAACCTGTAGGTGATAAGGAAATATACATGATCACATATGTTTATGGACCTCAAAAGCTAGTAGACAAACTCAAGCTTCTCATCTTCCTTGAGTATCTAAGAGCAAGACACCCCAATATGCCATGGATCATTGCAGGAGATTTCAATATGATAAGATCTCTCTTAGAGAAAAAAGGTGGTATTAGACAGCTAGGAAGAGACTGCATGGCCTTCCAAAGCTTCATAATGAACATGGGGCTAGTGGACACTGAAACGATAAATGGAACCTTCACCTGGAACAACAAGAGGGGAGGGGCTTCTCAAGTTGCCTCCAAACTTGATAGATTTATTATTTTAGAGGACCTCCTTCTCACAGGCCCTGCCATGACAACTTCTATTCTGTCTTTCAGAGGATCGAATCATTGGCCTGTATAGCTGGAAGCCACCTTTATGGGCACACCAAGAGACAGACCTTTCAGGTTTGAAAATGATTTTCTCTCTCACCCTAAATTCAACAGTAATATTGACAAATGGTGGAGAGATGATTTGAACATTCAAGGCACTAGAATGTTCATGCTCCAATAGAAACTCAAACACATCAAATCCAAACTTAAAGATTGGAACAAAAGGGAATTTGGTGATATCTTCAAAGCCAAAATAGAAGTTGAGCAGAAGCTATAGGAGATCAATCAGATCAGCATCACAGACGGCTTTACCGAGGAGTGGCAAAAGCTAACTAACTCTTTGCAGGAAGAATGGGAAGAGCGATGCTTGCAACAAAAAAATTTCTGGAGACAGAAATCAAGGATACAATAGATTAGAGAGGGAGAAAGGAATACAAAATTATTTCATAAATCCACTATGGCTCACAAGGCACATAACAAAATCACAAAGCTCAAAGATTCTCAAGGGATAGAGCTTGTCTCTCACAACGATATGGAATCGGTCCTTGTACAACACTTCCTCAGTATAGTAGAGGAATCTCTGGAGGATAGATCCAAGTTCATTGACCAATTCACTCAGTATATCCCTCAGCTGGTCACCAGAGAGGACAACCACAATCTTAACAGGCCAATATCGGAAGAGGAGGACAATGGAGTGATTAATGAAATGCAAAATGGAAAAGCCCGAGGCCCGGATGGGTTCAATGTAGACTTCTTCAAAGCCTACTAGGAAACAGTGTAACAGGATATCCTTGAGGTTGTGAAAGACTCAAGAAAATCCTAAAAGGTTCTGAAGGCTCTTAATGCTTACTTCATAGCTTTGATCCATAAACAGGAAAATTCCATGAATCCAGATGGTTTCAGACCCATAGCCTTATGTAATGTGGTGTACAAAATTATTTCCAAAGTGATAGCCAATATACTGAAGCCCCTTCTACCATTTCTCATCTTGGATGAGCAAACGAGCTATGTGGAAGGAAGACAAATCCTCAACAACATCATCCAAGCTCATGAGGTGGTACACTCTCTCAAAATCAACAAACAAGCTGGTATGATCATTCAGTTGGACCTAGCAAAAGCCTATGACAAGCTAAGTTGGTCTTATATAAGAGCAGTTCCAACAGCCTATGGGTTCGACCAAAATTGGATAAGATGGGTTATGTCACTTGTCACCACGACCAGTTTTTCTATACTGCTTAATGGAGCTCCATCAAGAACCTTCACACCCTCCAAAGGTCTCAAACAGGGAGATCCACTCTCACCTTTCCTCTTCATTCTCATGATGGAAGGGCTAGGCAAAGCGATCAAAATGGAAAACACTGAAGGACGAATCCAAGGTATCAAACTCACCTTAGATGGAGCGGCAAACACTCATCAACAATTTGTGGATGATGTTATGCTGTAGGGCATACCCACAGTTAGGAAAGCCAGAGAGATCAAACACATCTTAAATGACTTTGCTATGGAAACAGGCACAAAGGTAAGCCTCAAAAAATCAAAAGTTTTTTTCTTTAACATCAACATTGCTATTCAGAGAAATATTACCAGAATTCTTGGGTTTCAAAGGGAACAACTACCTTCCAAGTATCTAGGCATACCCATTACTGATAAACCTCTAAGAAAGAAAGTGTGGGAGCCAATAATAAACAAAATTCAGGACAAGGTTAGAAAATGGACATGCAGGTCAATAAATTTGGCAGGGCGCCTTGTGCTCACACAGGCGGTCTTGCAGGCAATTCCCATTTTCATGTTCTCAGCTCTTCCTGCTCCTAAAGGTATTAAGCAGCATATCAGGAGCATACAAAGGGATTTTTTGTGGGGCAGAGGAGAATAGAAAAAGAAGTGATATTTAGTTGCCTAGGATGAGATATGCAAGCCCAAAAGCCATGGTGGCTTGGGGCTGCATGACCCTGAAACCCTCAGTAGAGTTTTGGGAGCCAAACTTTGGTGGAGATGGATTAAGGAGTCGATAGCTCCCTGGGCTAAGATTTGGAAACAAAAATATGCCAAGTATTAGCAGGAGAAGGATCACATTAGAATGTCAGGGAAAATCAAGGGCTCCCATATTTGGAACCTTGCCTGGGAAAATAAAAGTATTGTTCAACAACATAGCTTCTGGGAAATTAGAGCAATGAACCTAGCATGATTTTGGGAGGATAATTGGAAAAAAGAACCAAACCTATATAAGGATGAATTAGTAGCTCTCAAAAGAGACACAGATAACAAAGGTCTGCTTATGGTCAAAAACTTCTGGGACCATGAAAGGAACAATGGAAAATGGAGGAATTGGAAGGATCTAGGCCACAGTGATGAGATTCCTCTGAAGGCCTAGGGAAAAGCTCTCACCCAGGATCTAGAGCATAAAAGGATTCTAGTATCCTCCTTAGCTGACCAATTAAGATGGGGAAAGAACACCGAAGGTAACTTTAACCTCAAAGAAGCTAAATAGGAAGTAAAAAGATTTGACTATTTGAATCCTGATCAAGTCTAGAAGAAACTATGGCAGAGCCCCAACTGGATGAAAATAAATTTATTCATCTGGCTAGTGCATCAAAGGAAAATATTAACTTGGGAGAATCTCCTAAAAAAAGGCTTTATTGGCCCTTCCAAATATTACCTCTATGGCTCACAAGAGGAGACGATGGATCACCTTCACAACCTCTATCCCTTCACATCCAATGTGTGGGACTGGGTAGCCTCAATATTTAGACATTCAGATAGGGATAGTCTCAGCATATCCAATACTTTGAAGAATTGGTGGAACAACTTCTCAGGGAATGAAATTATTAATAAAGCATGGATTCTGGTTCCAGGCTTTGTTATCTGGAATGTTTAGAAAGAGCGCAACAGTCAGATCTTCAAAAACAAAGCAAGCAAGTCACAACACATAACTGACCAAATTTTAAGGTAGCTCAAAGACACGGTAAGAAGCCTGGGACACCTGCTAAGGATCCTCCTCTGCCCCAAGAGGCAAGTATTATACTTCATTTGGGTCTCCATTCCATAAGCCCATAGGGCATAATCAAGGGAGCAAGTCAAATAAACGCAGATAGTGACATTTGGTAACCTCCTCCTTATGGTTTCCTAAAGGTTAATATAGACAGAGCATCTAAGGGCAATCCAGGGTTAGCTGGCTTTGGGGGTGCTATAAGAGATGAACATGGTCAAATAAAGAAGATATTCCATGGCCACTTGGGTAAGGCCACTAATAACATGGCGGAACTCATGGCACTAGAGCAATGCTTGGAAATACTGTTGGATTCAAATTCGCATAATGTTATCATAGAAGAAAACTCGGAATTGATCATTAGAGTGGCCAACAAAATTTGTAATGGCACTTCTCCGGATAAATTTTCGAAGCATTGGAGGCTTTTGCAGGTCTTTCACTGTATCCAATCCCACTTGCAAACCTTAAAAACTGTTAGCTTTGTCCATGTGAAAAGAAAAGCTAACATGTTAGTGGACCGTTTGGCGAACGAAGGAGTCACCAATATGGATAGGGATTCTCAGTATGCTTGGGATTTGTTACCACCTGGAAAATTGTTGGAGGATTGTCTCTATCAAGCGGACAAATATATGGAGCTAAGGTTTCACAGGAAGGATCCAAGTGGTTCAGGAGACAGGCAGGAGGACAGGGAACACTAAACTGTCTGCCCATTTTGGGTATTGGCCACAATCCAAAGCTCAGTTTTCCATCGCATGTGTGGCGAGAGGATTGACTCTGGAAGTACCACAGATTTGGTCGTCTATTAACCAAAAATTTATGTGGAAAGTTTGATGGTGTTTGGGGTTTGGATGAGAATCTGGGAGGAAGGCACAAGAACCTTCCGATGTTCTTGATTAAAGAATATCACTTGGCGAAAGAGCGTGCAAGCTATTCCATGAGGCAATCGATTTTAAAACCATAGGTGGTTTATCAGAGGGTCCAAGTGGTATCTCGTTTTTCTAAGGAAGGCCTCGATTCCACTCTTCATGTGACATGTAGTGGCAAGAGGTGAGAGAATACTGCTTTCATTGGGTGGTTATCCCTCATGCTACTTGTCCACCTGATATCTGTGTAAACTATTGGATCCTCGTCGGGTGATCAACTATGTAGGTTTGATCATGCATGTTGTTTGGCATTTCAGACCTAAAAGAGTTTAGAGAGCTGGCCTAAAGTTTTCATCAGGTCTGTAAGATAGGTTTATATGTGGGTTTGTAGGGGGCCCGTATTCATAGTGCATATGTTGATCCTGGCAGGTCAGATCATACAGTCTATGACTCTACAAGCTCACTGTTGTTTCTAGCTGGTCTTTGGTGGCAATCTTGTGGACCCTCAGCAGGTCACTTGTGGCACTTTTGTGGGCCTCGATTCTATGGACCCATCTTCCAAGGCATTCAGGGTTTCTTTTGGTGCTCAACAGTATGACCTGAGAGTCTACTTCTTGCTTTTGTCCAGAGTGTTTGGGGGTAACTCACCAGTTTTCTCGTTCGGGCTTCTCATGTTTTTGGGTACGTGGTTCGGAACTTTGCTTGCCCAGCTTCCTATTGAACTCTCACAGAGCTGGTGTGGCTTCTTGTAAATTATGTATTATTGGCTAGATTAATAGAAGGTCCTACTCTTACTTGATAAAAAAAAAACTGATTAATGAAAAGAGGCTTGAGGGGTTTCTCCCAGTTGGATTCACCTCTAAATCACTGTATACTTGTGTTTTTTCTTGTTTCATGTCTATGCATGTTTTTCTAAATTGTGATTTCCAATCCACAGATTAATAGAGTAGAATTGCATCTCTTGTTTTTGAGTTTGAAGTCTTGAGTAGTTGCAATTTCTATCAAATTTCTACATCAACGACTACCAACCAAAGTATTCTTTCCCTATTCTCAATGTTTGAAGTGGTAAATGTTTCCCACATCCTCTGCCACTTGAACTTAGATGTTGACACATTAGAAAAGAAAGGGTCTACGATGACCCAAGGAGAAATTAGTATTAATCAAAGGAAGTGTTTTGTCCCAATCCCTTAAAATGATAATTCCAAACTCTATGATTCTCCGACATGTCAAGCGTATGGTGTCAGAGGCTTCTATCAAGGTGGGCCATCGGGAATCTCCTTCCTGGAGAATTTCCCTCTCTACTTAGCATCAAAATTGCAGCAAGAGAAACAAGTGTTTAATAACAAGGTACATGTGGACACCTCCCAAAATTCTCCTTTATAACTCAAGTTGTTTCCTATTAATGGAGGATTACTTAGATCATGTTCAAATCCGACATAATAAGGATGTCAAGACTCAATTGCAAAGGAAGCATTTAATTAAACTGATTTAGAAGTTCCCTCAATTGTAGCCCTATAGTGTTAGTGGTACTGCAATGAGGAATTTAGTCTTATCAAAGTAGGTTAGCTCGTGCTAGGCTCTGAGTTGTCTCGTTATAACAAAAATTTCGACAATCAATCTCCCGTTCGCTATTTTGTTAGCTGTTGTTCTCAATTCAAGAGGGCAAACCGTCAGGATTATGCAGAACTTGCATAAGTGATAAAGAGGGTGGTTAATGCTTCCCAAGTATTGCTAGCCTCAATGAATAGGCTTGATGATATGGTGGAACGACATATAAGTTCTTATCAAATGTTCATGGAGGTGAACATTTTCACTCATCGCATGGAAACAAAGGACACCTTGGATGATATAAAGGAGGAAATTCTCCTTCTCCCGGATTGGGTTGTTGCTTTGGAGGTTTCACTATCTAAATAAGATGACAATTCAAATGAATTCAGGGTCCAGGTTCATCTCTCTCTGGTAGCAAAAGAGCTTGTCGCCCATAAGGACCTCACAAGGGTGGACATCGTGTCAGGTGACTCCTTTTCAGACTTTAAGTTTCTTTGGCATTTTGTGGCTAATTATGTTCTCCTCTTCTGATATATAGTGTGATTTTTTGTAAATATAATTGGTTGTTGAGGACTTATTGCAAAATCTATAATTGTAAATTTTTATATATAATCTAGAGCAACCTCTCCCAATATAGTAAATTCTTAGTTTACTTTGATATAAATACATATGCTATAACTAAAAAAACGTAAAAGTGTTGGGCCCTTTCCCATTTTTTCTTAATACATATATGCTACTTAAAAAAAATTAATAAATTAATAAATTGAATTGGATGTTATATGCATTATAGAAAAATAATAATATATGCGTTACAGGGGGATTAAGAGGCATCCTAAACATAATGATTTAAATATTCATTTTCTTCATGATACAATAAAATTTGTTTTGTTTTGATATTTAAAATAAAAAATGTAATAATTAAAAGTACTCTAAATATATTAGAGTTATAAAAGGGTGTGTTTATGATTTGAATTTATATTTTTTTATTGTTTTATAAGTGGTGAAATTTATCATTATTTAGTGGATAACTAATATTAAAGAAAGTCATCATTGGTTACTTTTTGCAAATGTATAATAATTTATTAGGGTTATTAAAAAAAAATGTATACGACTTGAAATGATTCTTGATTATTGTATACTTTTACTCTGGTCAAAAGACATGGGAGTCTTGGCTCCTCAATTTGTTTTATCTCTCGCCAAATATTTTTGGGAGTCTTGCGTCCTCCACTTGTCTTATTTCTGGCCAAATATCTTTCAGACCTTAAGTTGTTAACTTGTTTCCTTACATATAAAGAATATGTGCTCTTATCCAATTACACATAGTTTGAAAATTAAAAAACACTTTCAACTTAATTAATATAAACCAGAAAACCAATATTTATTATGCTCATAATTTAAGCTATTCCTAATAAAATTATCTATTTTTAAAAACATTCTACCTCAATCTCATACATAAAACTAAATATTACTTTAAGTAAAATTTAATTTATTTATCTACAAATTTTTCACTTTGTACATATTATTACAAAATCTCATAAGAAAATTATTTGGAAAAAACACCACTTTTACCACAAGTGTGTCAAATCGTTATCAAGAGTATAGTTAATAGCTAGCAATAGAATTTATCTTTAAAATTAATTACAATTTTTTGGTATGTACATAATGCTAAAAAAAAATCTTGAAAATGTGGTGTAATAGTTAGATAGGGAGATTTGGTCCCCACAGATTTTATGGTCCAATATTGAGTAAAACTATATGCTAAAGAACATTTTATAAACACGATTTCTTCTTCACTTAGAAAAATAGAGAGGAGTTAAATATCCAAATGCATACAAAAGGCAAGCAAATACTAAAGTTGTTGCATTTAAGGAATCTAAATGTACCAACCTGTGGATCCCAGATCCCAATTTACTTATGATGATTTACGTAATAGTGGGTCCCAATTTACTTTAGAGACGACTTTTCGTTGTAGGTTAAAAATTATGTTTTTTTTCTCCTGAAAGTTATGGAAATTCTGGCCATATTTTGAAAAAAACCAACAGGGATTGTTGTAAATCTAAGTAAAAGCTGTTTAAATTCATAATTTTAGGTGTCTTTGACGTTTTTGATGGTGTTGAATCCATTTCCACCATCAAAAACATGATTCAAACATTTCCTCTACAAGATTTTTTGAATTTTTTTTGCCCAGATACCAACCACTTTTAAACCATCCAAACAATTCCTCCACCTCCATAGATGACTCCCGACTTTTCTATCAAATTTTAAATTATTGGTATCTCTGGGATGAGAGAAAGGCGTCCGACGTAATTTAGTGATAAAATTGAGATGTTATCCGATGTTCTCAACACTACGAATAATTATTGTATAAAACCTTCCCACTAGATTAATTTATCGTCACTTAATTAATTTATTTTTGTAAATCAAAATATTACATACAATATTTTATAATATTTTTTGTTTAAAAATTTATAATATTTTTAAAAAAATGATATAATAATGTTTTAAGATATTTTATAAAATAAAAATGTATATTGATGTTGATAATTTCTGGTAAACTATAAATTGTTGTTGTTGATATACTTGTTGTTGTTGATATACGTGACGTTTCGGTGAACACTTCACCCATCTTCACAAACATGAAACTTGACAAATGATGAGAAGAGTATAAAACCAAATAAAATAGAGGAGTGAAGATTACCTTAAAGAAGGTTAGATTTAAATTGGAGGGTAGTCATTAAGGAAAAATAAATTATAATAAAAGGTTTTAGACTTGAATTGTATTAAAATAAATTATTAAATGCTAAAATGTTTAAAAATAGAGTAAAATTATTTGAAATTAAAAACAAATTACTAGATTAGAAGAGACTTTGAGAATAATGAGACTCAGGCTTAATGAATAAACTTTTAAATAATGAGAAATTTAAAGTAAAATAAAATAAAATATTAAATTCAAATAAAGTCAAAACATTAATAATTAATTGAAATTAGGTTGAATTCAAATAAACTATTAAAGAATAAAATAATTAAAAATGGAGTCAAATATAAAATTTTGAAAAATCATGAGCTTTTTTTAAAGAAGGGTGAATGATTAAAAATTGATTGGAAGGAATTAATCAATAAATAAAGAGAAATAAAGAAAAAAATAAAAAATCTAATTTGAAAAAACCTAATTTTAAAATTGATTTAATTTGTAATTTCTAACTTATTGTATTAATTAATTTAATTATGGAAAAAGATTAGAAATAAGAATTTTTATTATTTAGAATATATTATTAAAATTAAATTAATAGCACGTATTAGTAAATTTTAATAAACATTTTACTTAAAATATCTTATTATAATTTATATTTAAAAGTTGGACATGAAAATGATTTGAGTTTAGATCAAGATATAAAAAAAAAAAAAAAAAAAAAAAAAAAAAAAAAAAAAAAAAAATAATTTTAAAATTAAACCAAAATAAAAGAGCTTGAATAAGGGAAGATTATATATAACTAAAATAAAGAATAAATAATGTTAATTAAGGATTTCATATTTAAATAAATTTAAATTAGAATAAAATTAAATTTAAAAAGAAATAGAAAGAAACAAGAAAATTTAGAAGAAAGGAGAGTCAAGGGGTAGGAAACAAGTAGAGTGGAAGAACAGAAGGGAGCAAGTTTCAGGAAGGGTTAGTGTCACAACTCCAAGGAGGATCAAGGAGAAAGAGGTAGGAAACAAGTAGAGTGGAAGAAGAGAAGTGGACAAATTTTAGGAAGGGTTAGTGTCACAACTCCATATGCCCAACATTTCAAAAAATGAAAAGGAAATTATACACATACATAAGATTAATCGGCATTAAAGCATCAACATATAATATATTGTTATTATATTAATTTAGAGTGTACGTCAGGAATCTATTATATCAACTAAGGTATGTTGAGAATCGAGTCTTGTAAATTGGTTGAAAATAAATTTGCCTCTCACTGGATAATGTTATGATTGTTAACCCGCCTGGTGACTAAACACCAGCTCGGATGGGGTTACTTCAACGTTGGTTAACTGAGGTTGGCAACAAACTCTCTAGAATCCTTCTTGAGCCTCCACCTATTGCTACTAATCTCAAACTTGGCATTCTAATCAACAATCCTCCTTGTAAACCTTTGATTGATCGTCTAAAAGCAAAGAAGGTCATTGAGGTAATTGAAACCCTCCTCTGATGCCACAGAGGGGTCATTCGTCCTCTTCCTCTTCGATGGAAATTAACTCTGCAAATCCATCGACCATTACTTCATAGGCTTCCGCGTCTCGGGTAAGCATCCTCCTCTTCCCAGTATACTCTTAATTTATTTTCTTGGTTGGGTTATTTGTAAATTCTTTTATCTGGAACATTTCTCTAGTTGATTGCTCTTCTGTCTCCACAACTCTCTCCGACCGAGTATATGCAAAGGTTCGACTAGGAACTCTACGACTGGTTCTACATATACATTCACTATTAACAATCACTATTAGTCTACATATTATTAACAAATTCAATAATATTCATACATATACACCTTTGCAATCCTTAATTGTATATTTTTCCAATCAATAACTTGTCTAGGATCATATATGTATTTTTTCAATAATGAGACATGAAACACATTATGAACGTGTATGTGGCTAGGAAAGGATAATTGGTATGCCACAGGCCCAATCCGGGCTAAAATCTGAAATGGACCACAAAATCGAGGGGCCAACTTGGCACAACTTCCCCAAACGTAGAGTCCTCTTCCTAGGATTGACTCATACATATACATGATCCCCTACCAGAAATTTTCAATAACTTTGCTTTCTATTAGCATACATTTTTTGTCTTTCTTGGAGAGCTTTTAAGCTCGCCCTTACTTTCCTTACTGCCTCTTCCATTTCCTTCAATAATTCTAGTCCCAACGTCAACTTATCTTCCAGACTACTCCAATTAATAAATGTTCTACACCTGCGCCCATATAACACCTCAAACAGTCTCATTTTAAGAGAAGTATGATAGATGTTATTGTAAGCAAATTCTACCAAGTGAATATAGTCCTCCCACTTAGCTAGTTATTGCATATCCTCAATCACCTAATTCACGCTTTCGATCTGCCCATCTGTTTGAGGGTGGTATGCAGTACTAAATTGTAACTGAGTACCTAACACATTGAATAAAGATTTCCAAAAGGCAGATGTAAATTTCACATCCCTATCTGAAATTACTACTTTTGGTAGCCCGTGCAACCTTAAAATCTCCTTAATAAATATGCTAGCAATTAGAGTTGTTTATAGGTAGATTGTATAGGAATGAAATGGATAGAATTACTTAATTTATCAATCACTACCATTATCAACTCATTCTGCCTTTTTGTTTTAGTTAGAACCGTAATAAAATCCAAAGTAATGATCTCCCATTTCTACTTCAGAATAGGTAATGGGTGGAGCAATCTAGTTGGATGTTGATGTTCTGTCTTCGCCTGTTGACATTCCAGACACTTGGACAAATGTACGACTACCTATTTCTTCATACCTGGACAGAAATATTCTTAAGGCAAAAATTAATTTCTGGTATCCAGGATGGGAACATAAGGGCTTTTATATATTCATCAAGAATTAATTGTTTAATGCTTGTCTGGTTAGGAACATACATTCTGTTCCAATAAATTAACAAGTTATTGTTATTTATCTCTTATCCTAGTTGTCGTTCACTATTGTTTGGTCTCCTTCCTTGTTTCCATAAAAAATGGTACTCTTGATCCATCCAAAAAACCTCCCTAATTTTTTCGTTGAAAGCGGTTTCAACTTCACTAATATAATTTCATACACGAAATTCAATTTCCTACTCAAAGTGTTAGCTAACCAGTTCTATTTAACTTTAAAATGCTTAATTTCAAACTCAAATTCACTCAGGAAGGAAATCCAATGGGCTTGTCGCATTCAGAGTAGGTTCTTTAAACTAATTTTTCAGACTACTATGATCTATCACTAGTATGAATCTTTTCGCAAGAAAGTAGTGTTGCCACATTTTTATGGCATGTATTACTACTGTTAACTCTAAATCATAATATGAATACTTTTTTTCATACTCCTTGAGCTTCTGAGATTCATACACCACAAACCTTCCTTCCTGCATTAGTACTCCCCCAATGCCCTCCTTACAAGCATCTATACAAATATTAAATTCCTTATTTGGGTCAACGATTTTTAGAATAGGGGCAATAGTAAGTAAGTGTTTTAGCTGGTCAAAACTATTTTGACACTCAATTGTCGAGTTGAAAGTTCTCCCCTTTTTTTGCAAGGAAGTAATGGGGTAAGCCACCTTAGAAAATCCTTCAATAAACCATCTATAATACCTAGCCAATCAAATAAAGTATCATATATCAGCCACGTTCTTAGGAGCATGCCCTTCCATTATAGTCCTTATCTTTTATGGGTCTACAACTATCCCATCTTTAGTAATAATATGTCTTAAATATCATCAGGGGAATTTTGAGGTCTAAAATGGGCCTTCTAAGAAAAATGTACAACAAAAATAAACTTTATAAGAACCAATAGGATTAAAGATGATGATTTCAACCATGGGGGATGATTCATCGTTTTTGGAGTAAAAAAGTAAAAGGATTAAAAAATAATAAAATAATAAAACTACTTTTTCAACTCGTATTTTCAACTTATCTCCCTAAGGTTTTACTCAAATTTCGAGCGGGAGTACTCATTGGATGCAAAATTTAATCTCGCATCCAAGGTGTACCCATGTTGCATACTTTCAATAGACCCTGCTACACTAAAAATGAGAAATACATGAAAAATGTGGTTGCAATCACGTTAATCATGTAATATCCATCTATCCTTTTCAAAATTGACTCACTTGTAGCCTTTTCTTCACGTTCTTAGGAAGCCAATAAACTTCTAGTCAAATGAGATTTAAATGCAATGCTATATTTAACTGAAAATCCAAATCTAGAACAATTTCAGATAGAGACCGATGGTGTATACCCATTATTTTATTTTCATTTTTACCCTTTTGAGCTATATGTATCATTTTTTATGAAGTACAATTACAAAGAAGCACTGCAATAAAAAAATGTCTTCACATTTCCATCAACAAACTAGCATACGAGTGACGCAACAACGAGTTTTGAATGCGTGTAAAGGAGCCTTTTAAGTGTAACTATAGATTTATGGATGCCTATCATCACTTCTACCACATATGAGCATCAGGGATTTGAAACTTTTGTCGCTGCAAACGAGAAAGACACTTTAAATAAGGAAATTAATAGCTAATACCTCTCTATAATACTAATCCAAATTTTGAAGATTGAATTAGCCATTGGTAGTATGAGAGAGTCCGTTGAAGTAGCGATCAGGTAGGAAGCATGTACCATCACGATTCAAACTTATAAGGAAGCTCCAGAACCTGTGAGAAACATGCCAAGTCTATTGCGGTGAAAGAGTTTTTGAAATATGTATATAGGCTTGTGGAAGCCATTCATAATGATCTCGGAACAACCAATAAATCTTGCTTTCTCAGAATCACAGAGGATAAAAGGTCTGAAGACCCCAACGTGTTTTTCTCTAGCAGGGTCATGACTAGAGCTGCAATCACAAGAGAGTGGTTTAGCTGTAGAACACAACTTTTTATTCCATCTTCAAGCTAATATGATTTTAGGTTTTTGTATACTACAGTTATTTGCGATAAAAAATTAAAATACAATTGTCATAGTTTCAAGTTCGAGTTCCTGAAGTCACCGATGAATTTCTTCTTCTAAGTGCGTTCAGGTTCCCAAGGGAATTTTGTTCACGATTGCAAAATGGAGGAATTTGGGCTGAATCCACCTTCATTTGACTCTCTTGAACAAATTTTAGTGATTTGAAAAAATTAGCATTATCTTTTTTTGTAATTTGAAAATTTTACCAATTGTGTTAAAAAGGGATGCATTGTAATCATAGAGTTTTTTAATGGAGAGATAAGGTGTGTTTTTATTTTTGAATTTTATAATTTGGAGTGACAAGGTGTGAGTTTTGCAACTTTGGAGTAATAAGGTGTAACTTTTTATTTGAGGGAAACAAATTGTAGCTCAAAGTAACTTTCACTTTGAGGGGGGGCTACAGTCATAGAATTCAAATTGCAAAGCATTGTAAAGTCAAATTTTGAAAGCTTCTTGTAAAATTTTAGAAAAGTTGACTAGAGCCAAGTGCAAAGCTTAGTCACTTTTCTCCTCAAATGACTATACAAGGCTCAAGGCCAAGCCCTGAAAGATAATTTTTTGTGTGTGGTGCTACACATGGTGTGTTTTCCATCTTCTTTTTGTGGTGCATGATCCATCTTGGTGCATACATTCACTTTTATAATGTCCAAGATGGTAAATTTATTTTCTGAATCTGACAAACTTGAAGACTCAAAGAATTACAAGACATGGAAAAGGCACATAGAAATCACTTTGATTTACATTGAACTTTGGAGAGATGTATGTGATGGTGATGTTAAACCAAATAAACCTATAGATGCAACTTTATTAGCTAAATGGGAAATCAAAAATACAAAAGAATTAACATGAATCAAATCTTCACTTAATGATGAAATGTATGTCACATTGAAAATGCTTCTGATGCATGTTCTGCCTTGAGAACATTTAAATATTTATTTGATACACATCCTAAATCTGAAAGTTGATCTTCAATTGAAGTTTCTCCAACAAAAATTGACAGAAGGGGGAGATGTACCTTACTACATTTCTAGACTTAAGAACATTAAGCAGGAAATAGTAAATGTTGGATTTCAAGCAATGGATGATAGTTTCATGACTACTATTTTGATTCTTGGTTTTCCTTCTTCATATACACATTTATTGGAAACTCTACAGGTAACTGGAAAGCTAGAGAAGTTAAAATTTTATGAATTAAGTGAAATTCTAACTCAACATGACAAACTTTTGGAAAGAAGAAACAAATTGGGGAAGATGTATTCTTTAAAGAAGATAGGGCTAGTAAATATTCAATTGAAATTTCTGGAGGTAGAGGAAGAGGGCAAATTAATCAAAATCAAGGAGCAAATAGAGGAAAAGGTCGTGGTAGACGTCAAGGAGGGAGAAACTTCAGTAGAGGCAATAATTATAGCAAAGGCAATGCTCAGGGTAGAGGAAACAGTTAAGGAAGAGGCAAAAATCAAGGAAGAGGACAAAATCAAAGCAGAGAATAACGTAGAGGCAGAGGACAGAGTCAAGGCAGAGACAAAGATTTCAATCAAATTCTTTGTAGAAGATGTAACAGAGTTGGTCATTATGCTAAAGATTGTCGAACTTCTATTGAAAAATTCCAAAGTTTCAACAACACATGGCACATTTTGCTAATAATCAAGAATATGATGGCTTAGAATATGTCTTCACTACACTTCAAAGTTTAGAATAACCAACATTACAGGTCTCCACATATCTTAAAAGTGATTATGAAGGTGCTTGGACTTTAGATACAAGGGAAACACAACATATGACTTTTCGACGTGATTTCATTTGGACTTTTCAACAATGCCATCTTAATTCAATATTTCTTACCGATGATACCAAACATAATCCTTGTGGAAAAGGTGTAGCAAAAGTTTCTCTTCCTAGCATTGGAGAAAAACTAATTTCAAATGTTTGGTATGTACCAACTTTCAAGAAGAATTTGCTATCATTAGTCACAATTTGACAAGTGGGATATCATGTTGTTATAGAGGATGGCTTAGTAAAAATCAACTCCATCAAACATAATATGAAGACAGTTGCGACAAGATATGAAGATGGAAAAATTATAAGAATGAAAGGAACAATCATTCACAAAATTCTGATTTTGCAGATGCAACAAGTATAAATATGTCAAGAATAAGGTTGTGGCATGTTAGATATGGGAATTTAAACTTTGAAAGTCTCTCTCAACTTAAATAACAAAGAATGGTTAAAGGAATTCCAACTTTTAGGAAAGAAAATGAAAAATTTGAAGCTTGCATTTACGGGAAACAAGGTTGAGAGACTTTTCCAACAAGTTCATGGCATGCAAACAAGCATTTGTAATTGGTTCACATTGACATTTTTGGACCTCTACAAACTTTTGCAAAAGGTTATATATAATTTTTACTCTTCATTGATGATTTTAGTAGAATGACTTGGGTTTATTTTTTGAAACAAAATTCAGAAACATTCAAAAATTTTAATACTTTTCACCAACTTGTTGAGAATGAAGTTAAAGATAATATTGGAACTCTCAGGACAGACAATGGAGGGGAATTCACTTCCAATGAATTCCAAACTTATTGCAGGGACAACGGTATCAAAATAAAACTTACAAATGTCTACACTCCATAGAAAAATGGAGTAGTAGAGAGAATGAATCGCACCTTGTTAGGGATGGCAATATCCATGCTAACTTTCAAAAATTTAAGTCCTTTGTATTGGGCAGAAGCAATACATAAAAAAGTCTACTTAAGGAACATGTCTCCTATTGCTTCTTTGGATGTAATTACACCATATGAAGCATGGTTTGATTTCAAACCTCGAGTCAAAGATCTTAGAGTTTTTGGTTCAGTGTGTTATGCCTTAGTTCCAAAAGAAAAGAAAACTAGGCTTGATTCACGAAGTTTGAAGTGTACATTGATTGGGTATTTCGATGAAAATAAAGGATATCGTCTTCTGTCCAATGGAAAGTTTATTGTCAGCAAGGATGTTATATTTGATGAAACATAAAGCAAGAGAGCCATAGAGATAGAAAGCCTTCTACAAAAATTGGAAACTAAGGGAGACAAAAAGAAAAGCAAAATGTAAAATCAACCAAGTACACAACATTAGTATGAAATTGAATTGCCTTCATCAGAAAATGGTTCATCCAACTCATCCACTTCATCTACATTTTCTACATCTTCTGGTACTTGATCTGAATCTCCTAGTAGTAGCTCATCTGACAATGACTCCCCACCCCCTGAATCTTCAGATGATAGAAGAAAATATGTTTATATCAATCCACTTTATAATGATGGTGATTATCTAGATCCACAAACAAGTGCACATAGATTGCCTAAATGGGTCATTCAACTTTTGAAGGATGTCAGGCCAGATGAACAAAACAAAATAGGAACACAAGTTTCACAAAGAAATGAAGAAATTTTTCCTTAATAACAAATGATTTTACTAAGCCCTCTACATACAAAAAGGAAATGGTTGAAAAATACAAGGAAATGATGGAAAGCAACACTTGGAAACTTGTTGGTTGTCCCAACAATGTGAAACCCATCAGATGCAAATGGCTTTACAGAATTAAGTATGATCCAGGTGGAGACATTGACAAATACAAGGTAAGGCTTGTTGCTAAAGGTTTTACACAACAAGAAGGAATCGACTATGAGGAAACTTTTTCACCTACAATAAAATAGAACACCATTAGATTAACACTTGCATTAGCAACTCAAAAAGGACGGGAAGTCCATCATATGTATGTTAAAAGTGTCTTCCTCAATGGAGACTTGCAGGAAGAAGTATATATGACATAACCTCTAGGTTTTGAGATTGAAGGGTAGGAACACAAACTATGCTAATCAAATCTTTATATAGATTGAAACAAGCTCCACGAGCTTGGTATGCAAAAACCGAAGAGTACCTTCACAAGGTTGGCTTTAAGCAAAGTGAATTTGATGACACTTTATATGTACGTCAACATGGTAAAAATATGGTGATTCTAGTTATGTATGTGGATGACTTGATCATTGCTAGGAAAAATAATGATAATATTTTGCAGGTAAAGAAGGAGTTTCAGGTTGGTTTTAAAATGACTGATTTGGGATTAGTTCACTACTATCTTGGAGTTGAAGTATTCCAACATCCAAACCATATTTTCATTTGTCAAAGCAAGTATGCATATAAAATTCTTCAAAAATTTGGAATGCAAGATTGCAAACTTGTTCTCACCCCAATGGAACAAAACTTAAAACTTTCAAAATTTGAAGGGGGTGAATTGGTGAAAAATATTACTTACAGACAATTTATTGGCATCTTGATCTATCTGACAACCACTCATCCAAACTTATCTTATGCAGTCAATATTCTATCGCACTTTATGCATGAACCAAGGGAAAATCACTGTAATGTAGCAAAAAGGGTCCTTAGATATATCCAAGGGATGAAAGATTTTGGTCTTCTTTACAAAAGGACTAAGAACTTTGTACTTGGTGAAGATTCAGATGCATATTTTGCTGGACGTATTGATCATCGGACATCAACATCATGTTATTTTATGAACATGGGGTTAGTTGTAGTTTCTTGGAGTTGCAAGAAGCAAATTACAGTGGCAACTTCTTTGGCACAAACATAGTATATATCAACATGGGAAGAAACATGTGAAATTGTTTGGTTGCTGGATTTAGGCATTCCTCAAGCATAAGGCACATATTTATTCATCAACAACCAGTCAGCCATAAATATTGCCAAAAATATAGTTTTCCATTCCAAAACAAAGCATGTGGACACAAAGTACCATTACGTTAGGACACCCATTGCAAAGGACATCATCAAACTAGTATATTGTCCTTTAGAAGATCAGATCTCAAATATTTTCAGAAAACCACTTGGCAGGATTAAATTTCCTATATTGAGGGATGAACTTGTTATCTGTTGTAATATACTTTTGGATCAAAGGGGGGAATGTCAGATGATCCAAAATTACGTAAACTATTGTTTAATGATTTAGAATCTAATATCAAATTATATAAAATATTTAATTAGATATTGGAGACATTTAGAATAGTGAATTGTTCTAAAAGATATGACATCTAGAAAGGTGTCATTTCTTAGGAACTAATTCAGGAAAAGAGTTAAGAGTGTTGTTATGAGAGCATTAAATGTAAATGGACACTTGTAAATGAAATAAGTGATGCATAAAAAAATTAGTTAAAGAGATTAGATTATTTAAAGCTTGTTTCTCTTCTTGTAAGAGTGTCGAGAGATAGTGTGTAAACTCTTGCAGATTTTATGTAATTTTCTTTTCCGTATTAATAAAATTTGTGTCTGAGGACATTTATGCTATTAGTTCCATGGATTTCATTATAGGGCAAATATTGTATCTTCGTGGTGGTAGATCACCTAACTAAATATGCCCACTTCTTTGCAATTTCCTCCAAAATTTGTACATCTCAGATAGTAGAAATATTCTTCCAAGGAGTGTTTAGATTGCATGGTTTTCCCAAAACCATTGTCAACGACCATGATGGAAGGTTCATGGGAGAATTTTGGCAGTAACTATTCATATTGGTAGGCACGAAGCTCACTCCTAGTACAAGTTACCATCCACAAACAAATGGACAGACAAAAGTAGTGAATAGATGGGTGGAAGGTTACTTACTGAATTATGTCACAGGAAAACAAAGAGAATGGGCCACGTGATGTATTTAGGATAATATTGCTATAACACTACTTATCACATGTCCATGGGGATGCCACCCTTTCAAGCCTTGTATGGGTATGAGGCATTATCTTTTTCTGATACAACATTTGGAGATAGCAGGGTGCCATTAGCCAAGGACTAGATCCATGGATGTGAGGATATTATTCAAGCACATAGGGACAACATACGAACAACTTAGAATTGAAAAAAGTTATATGCATATCGACAGAGGATAGAAAGAAGTTTTGAAGTGGGAGATGTAGTATTCCTCTGGCTAAAACCATACAGACGGTCTACATTGAAGCATAAAGGAGCAAAAAAGTTGAAGCCACGGTTCTATGGACCTTATCGAGTTATTCGAAAGGTAGCAGAAGTAGCATATGAATTAGAGCTTCCAGCATAAAGCATAATTCATAAGATATTTCATGTTTCTTTTCTGAAGAAGGCAGTAGGGAAAATGTCAAATCATCACCTGATTTACCCCCATTAGATGAGGAGGGGCATCTTCAACTAGTTCGAGAGGAAGTGTTGGAGGTTATAGAAAGGAGACTTTAGAGCAGAACCATCCGAGAATATCTAGTGCGATGGAAAATTTTTCCCACCGAATAAACTACTAGGGAGGGAGAGTAGATATTGTAGCATCCAACATTGAAAATGCTTGGGGAAAGCAATTTTGGATAGGGAAAACTATAATATCCCCAACCAATTGACTCAAGTTGGAACAATAATATATATATATATATATATATAATATATATATATATAATATATATATATATATTATATATATATTATATATATATTATATATATATATATATATATATTATACTATATATATATTATTGAAGATAAAGATAAAGGGCGTAGAGCACACAATTTTGACCCCAAGTAATTATCCATCTAGGGTTATTGCTCATGGTTTCTCTCGAGAAATCAAGCATTAAAAGGAGGAGGAGAAACAAGAACAAGACATGGATTTGGAATTTCTCTCTTTAGATTGCGTTGGAAGCTCAGGGGAGTTTTCAACAAGAAGGGTTTGAAGTGAGATCCTTCAAGCTAACTTTGGTGGGGTTTAGCTTCACCCTTGTCGGAAAACCCAACTTCAGTGGTATTGGTTATTACCCTAGCTATTTGATTTATTTTTCTTTTTTTACAAAGGGTTTCTTGTTATACAACCTCTTGGCGTTAGTTTGGGTGCAATCATTTCTTGTGAAGGGACGAAGAGAGCATCAAACTGCAGTACGCCACAAATCATTAAAGGTAGTCGACTTAGTCTGGACTGATCACTGAAAGACATAACTTATACGCTTCTTACATACTCGGCATTGACCCTTGCGTCTTTCCAGAAGCAGAGAAGTGGTTGCACTTGTGTCTAGCACTGGGAAAGTGAAATCGTGAAGTTGAGGGCCATTAAACATTAGTCAACAGGTTGTCGTAGGGAGGTTGGAAAGTCAAGAGGCCACATTTACATGACATGATTATACTATGGAAAAGGTTACACAAACAACCTTGTGTCTTACATGAGAGACAAGATCCCTTCATCTATGGTGCAGGGACCAGGATCTATAATTGGGCTCCTCTCATAAGCCAAATTATGGGGGTCAAAGGACAACATTATGTTACATAATTTTACAGTCGCCATTAAGGAAGTGCAGGAGTATAGTTGTAGTTGTGAGAACCGAGAATAACCACATCAACACGTGGATTGGGGAAGGGACCATGATGTTGATGGGTGTAGATTCCAAGCTGATCACCATTATATACTATTAGCCATGAAGAGTCAAAGCCAATGGGTTGAGCAGTGAATCGTGATGACTAGACATCAACATGACAACACTATGAGATTAGGAGAAGGGTTAAGCGACAATATATCAATTGAATTAAGTGAAAATCCCATATGCAGAAAAGGGTAAGACGACTGCCAACACTAAGGCCACAATGAAAATCCAGTAGAATTGGGCCAATCTCCTAATTCACTAGTGTGAAAGAGCCATACAGGGAGGCCGAGACTCATTGTTGGGCAACACATCATCTTTTCATTTTCAGGGAGGAGAAACCATTGATGGGTATTTGGGATAGGTCGTTTCATTGGGATGGTTATTATAATGTTTACTCATTGGTTGATTAGTGGCCACATCGTTGGTTGAATAGTCACCGTAAGCTTATTAACAATTTCTTTAAATTATTGTAATCCTCTTCCCATTTTAAATAAATATTTATTATTATATTGCATGACTTTATATTGGAATTGCTATATTATTGGCTAGATTAAAAGGGTTCTAATGGAATTTGATGGAGCTTTAATTTATTAAACAAAGGTATTTTACCCAACAGAATTTTACAACTCTATAGTTTTGTGATTTTACATAGGGGTTAATGCTTTTCATGCACTTTCTCCATAATACCGGGTTTGATCCTTCTTTCGAACCGGTGGCTGTGTTACCCACCTCATCACCTCAACTCTATGATTTGACAGGAATTTATTTTAATTGTCTAGTGTTGGTTTGTGGAATTTGGTACCTAGGTACCTTTTCCATTTGGTTTCAATGTGGTCCACTATTCGTTTACTTTCACAACAACCTCAAGGTCTCTGGGCTCTCTTTGTTTTTGTCTCTTGCAAATTTCAATTTATTGGGAGTTAGGGTTGGTATTTCTGTTCAAATCTCATGGGATCTCCTTATATCTCTCCCCTTGACCGAATATACTCTCTTTTTCCCTTCACAGAGTGGATGGTGTTCTCCTTATTCAGTGCTTTTCTTCACACTTAAGACTACACATCCCTGACTGCCTACCTCCAGCCTTAGTCTATTTCTTCCATCTATTTCCTATGTAATCATGGTCTCTCAAAAAAGATCACTTGTTCATCGTGGTGGTGCACCTAGTTCATTTTCCTCTTGTCGCCGACATTTATTTGGATGGGAGTCAGTGGCGAAACACTTTGACTTAGTTCCTCCTCAAGTGAGAAACATAATTCTCCATCTAGAGGCAAAGGAATTTGGGGATCGGATATATTTTTTTGATTATGTGATTGGAGACAACAACCTCAAGTGGGTTCTTGATCCAAGAAATTCCTAGTTGTAGGATTCAGTTCCTTCATTCCCTCTCTCTACATCGATAGATGGAAACACGACTTTGTATGGTTATTGATGACAAGCAAGTCAATAACTACAAATTGTTTGTAGGTCAAGAGGATATCAAGAAAAAATTTCGGGATATTCACTACAACCTGGATGACATAGTGGCCAGACTAATAAGGGTGGAGCAGTTTGTGGTATCTAATTTAGGTACTGAGTCTAATGAGCAAGATGAAATACTAATAGTTATTAACGCTCTTGCTGGGAATTCTCCTCATGAAAATTCCTCTCCCCTCTCGTCGGTCATCATTTCTGACTAACAGTCCACCATGGTTATTGCACTTCTTTCTATAACTGGGTATTACATGTTTTTATACTAGCCTTTATAATGGGTTGACGACATGGCACTTTGGAACACAATTCACTTTTATCTCGTTCTTTTCATATTAGTCTGGAGGTAGTTTGAATGTAGTTAGTTGGTTGGTATAGCATTAGTATCATGTTTCATCGCTCCCTCGTCTCAATATCGCCTTCCTTAATTTTTGTAAAAGACTCAGGGTATCACTGAACAAGTATGTTAAGCATGTAAGGGTAGTTCTGGCTCTGTGGCAATCAAAACCTTGTACTTTGGAATTTATTGGTAGTAATAGTGTTTTTCTGGTTACCCCTGGTTGAAGAAATGACCTCCAAGGGTGCTTTTTTTGAAATATGAATAGCTATCAATGTAATATCTTTTATCATTAATGGAAACCTATTGATGAAGCTTACAAAAACAATAGAGGAAATAATAACATTTGCATCATAGGGAAATAATAGTAGATTAAATTGGATGTTATATTCATTATAGGAAATAATAATAATAATAATAATATGCACTATAGAGATAATATTTAAATAGATATTTTAAGTTAATGAATATTTATTTATTTATTTTTGGTTAGTTTGGTTTATGGGAATTTGAACCTTGAATCTTATTGTTTGTGTAATACTTCATATTAAGACCATGTCAAATGAGTTAAATATTTATTTTCTTAATGATATAATTAAATCTTCTTTATTTGCATAATTTAAATGAAAATTTGCAATAATTAAAAGTATAAAAGATGTTTTAGAGTTATGTAATTTGATGTATAAAAGTTTATATGTTTGTCCCTTAAATATCTATAGACTTTTTTTATTCTTTAAAAGTGACAAAATTTATCACAACTTAGTGGACAATCAACATTGAAGATAGTTAGTTGCCTACATAGCTTAAAATAAATAGTGGCAAGGTGTACTTTTAAGGCACTTTGTGGTGTAAAGATCAACTTTTCAAAACTATAACAAGTTGTACTATTAAGGCACTTTGTGGTGTAAAGGTCAACTGTTCAAAACTCTGTGTGCAAAAAATCGAGCCATGCTAAGCTTTGATGTAGCCTAGGTTGGGTGTGATCTCCAAGTGATTTTGATGACTTAGATGTCCCTAGGTCATGGCTACTCATGCCACATGTTAGTCATGTAGTCATTTGAGGACTTAAACTAGAAAACACGAGAACATTGATGAAAGTTATTTAGCGATTTTTAGAAATGTATGAACATGTATTATGATTATTTAAGAAAAACTACACCACTTAAAATGACTCAGTGATGATTAAGGTATACTTGTACTCTTGTCAAAAACTTTAGAGATATTGGGTAGTGAACTTGTCTTCTTTCTTGCTAAATACCTTTAGAATTGAAACTGTTAACTTATTTCCCTACATATGAAAAATAAACCCTCTTATCCACTTAAATATAATTTTAAATTTTACTTAAAAATTAAAAAACACTTTCAACTTAATTACCATAAACCAATATTTATTATGCTCAAAATATAAACCATAAACCAACAGGGCCCAAATCTCAACATTTATGACCAAAGTACGGACCTAGGGATCCCAATTTACTTCTGGTACTGTACGGAGTAGTGGCTCCCAGTTTACTTTAGAGACAACTAAATTTTAATTTATTGGTTTCTCTGGGGTGAGAGGAAGACGGCCGATGTAATCAAGGGCCAGAGAACCATAGTACAGAGAATCTCCCAATTTCAATCCTGTATTTATTTGTTTCCCCAAATTTGGATCGGAGTACAGCGTAATCGGATTGCCCTTCTCATTAACAGCCAAAACGCCCGGATCTACTGCATCGCTCACTGCGCCCGGCGCCAACGTCGCTATCAGAGCCAACACGTGCCTCACAGGCGGGAATTTCGTTGCGACCGTCCAGGCGAAGGTTCGGCTCTGTTAAATAAAACCCAACTCCAATATTGTATATTAAGCAACAGCGAATCAGCTGTAAACCTTATCAAATGTCAACCTTGGTAGTTTAATTTAACGTAAATCTGGAGATATAAATTACCGTCAAAAGTGCGATCCAGAAGGTGCCGTTTCCGTCATGGCGGATGTTATCTGGAATTCCAGGGAGATTGTCAATGAATGATTCGACGGTACCTTTCTTTGACCCTTCTAACCAGTACTTCTGGCAGCGATGCCTGTAATGGAAAAAAAATAGGTACCTCTCAATTCCAGTGCATGCTCTGGATCTTTCGTTACGGAAATAATTAATGGTTTTTTTTTCAACTGAAGAAATTGTGCACCATGAAATCATTAATAATTTTTGAAAATAAATAAAAAACATACAGTGAAGTTTCACAGAATACAAGGAAGTCCTGTTTGGCAGAGAGAGCCACTCCGTTTGGGAAGTAAAGATCTTTGAGAAGTACGCTCGTTCTCTTGGTAGAGGACTCGTATTTCAGCAACCGGCCATGTGGTCGGTACTCCAAGATATCTAACATGTAGTCATGGAAGCCATATTTATATGAGGCATCAGTGAAATAAACTGCCCCTTCTCTGCTTGCATCCACTCCGTCTGCAAATCTTCAATGATATAACCATGGAATGTAGTTATGATTACTTGAAGCATTTCTTGAGTCTACTTGTCTGATTTACAGCTAATGTGATTCACATATATCAAAAAATATAGCTAAGATTTTAAAATAAATTTTTCAAAATTTTTAACAATCATGATGCTGAAAAGCATTACTTGAACTCCAACCCATCTGCTTCGTTTGTCAGGATCTCCACATGGCCTTCCGTCACATTTAGCAAACCCTGCAAAACATAATCAAAATGAAAATGGGTATAGACTCAAGAAAAGAAGTTTTACATATTGAGTAAGAGTAAAGTGGTAAGATTATTTTTTCTTAAAAAATTTAATAGTAAAAATGTTTGAAGTTTGTTTTTGATGGTGGAAATAAATTTAACACCGAAAACACTCTAATTTTAAAACTTGAAATTTGACCACTGTACCTGAGAAGGTTCGCAGACTAATAATTCTCCATAGATGCCAAAAGCTAGACCCAGAGGACGACCTCCAACATATGTCCAGTTCTCCACAAGAACATCAAGGTTATCAAGAAAGGAGACTCGCTTTATCCACCCATCACCACAACCCGTGTACAGTCTGCCTTGAGAATCGAACACCAGATCTTCTGTGTTGGGGATGAGTCCAGATCCAAGTTTGTGTGCATTCTGCAGCCTCTTGTTGTGGGCGAATACACCAAGTCTCTGGGGAGGATGAGGAAGGTCGATGTTTGCTGGATCGATTGGAGAATTTTTGAGGAGAGCCGTCCAACCTGCTGCTAAAGCTATGCATAGCGCAGCCGCTACCACTGCAATCGTTGGATTTGCCATCACAGAAGAGAGGGCGCAAACTGTGGAATAGAGAGTCCAGGAGATTACATATATATGTATATAGAGATCTTAAAATGAGATACCAATGATATTGCAGAACGTATGAGGCCGTAATTTAGCCACAACGTAGGTGGCTAATTGGCATTCCTTCATGAAATTGTAGAAAGTTGGTCGAGGACCACGTAGTGTCAGCATCTTTTCAAATCATGATTCGCCAAATTTACTTGTGTTTTAATCCTAGTGTTCAACCATGATTTCGAAATTTAATTGTGTTTTAATTCTAATGTGACTGTGACTGTGACTGAGATCGTCAAACCACCCTGGTACCCCGTCTTTCTCTCTCTTTTTCGTTTTACAATTATCTATACATACGAAGTGTGCAATACTGATGGTAGTCAGACTATGTCATCTTATCAATAAGAGTTTAACTAATAAAAACGCTTTCTGCATAATGAATATGTTTTTTTAATATTGTTTATTTTATGAATATATCTTTTTTTTGAAAAATGGTTGATATTTATGTATGTAGAATTTGAATGTCTTTTATAAAGGCCATAAGGGTGGCATGTGTAATGATTAGATCAATGTTGAATATTGCAGTGTGCATAGAAGCTAGAAATAGTAATACAATGCTTGAGAATTTAATATGACTAATTGAATGCCTTTTGAATAAACATTTTTATAAGGAGTTATATATTAAATATTAATTTTAATAAAAATAAATTAAATTAATAAAAATTGTTATCAACATTTGCATCAGAATAAAATTGGCAAGGGTTCACAAAACCAAAAAATTGTAAAAATTAGGAAAATATTAATAAAAATCAATAAACATCTGCAACATTAAGATACTATCAAAATATCACTGAAAATCAATAAAAGTAGACTAGGGAACAAAATCATGATTTAGTGATAAATTGGGATGTTATCCAATGTTTGCAACAATGCTAATCATTATTGGTATAAAACTTTTCCGGAGATTTATTTATCCTCATTAATGATATATATTTATATATATATATATATCTATATATATATATATATATATATATATATTATATTTTATTTATTATAATATTTTTAAAAAATGATATAATAATGTTTTAAGATATTTTATATAAACAAAAATTACATTGATGTTGATAGTTGTTGGTAACTTGTGAACTGTGGTTGATATGCCTGACCTTTTTAGTGAATACTTCCCCCATCTTGAGAGGGACATGAAACTTGACAAATGGTGAGAAGAGTGTAAGAGCAAGTTAAAGAAGGATTGATGTTGATAGTTGTTGGTAACTTGTGAATTGTGGTTGATATGCCTGACCTTTTTAGTGAATACTTTCCCCATCTCCAGAGGGACATGAAACTTGACAAATGGTGAGAAGAGTGTAAGACCAAGTTAAAGAAGGTTAGATTTAAATTGGAGTAAAATTAGTCATTAACGAAGAATAAATTATAATAAATGGTTTTAGACTTGAAATTTATTAAAATAAATTATTAAATGCTAAAATGTTTAAAAATGGAGTAAAATTAGTTGGAATTAAAATAAAATTACTAGATTGCAAGAGATTCGGAGAATAATGAGAACCAGGCTTAATGAATAAACTTTTAATGAATGTTCTGAGGCTCGGTGTAAGAGTTAAAAACATACTCTATATATTCTTCACATATATTCTTCGGTGAAAGAGTTCCGAGGCTTGGTGAAAGAGTTAAACACGTACCTTATATATACTTCGGTGAAAGAGTTCTGAGGCTTGGTGAAAAAGTTAAAAACATACTCTATATATTCTTCGCATATATTCTTTGGTGAAAGAGTTATGAGGCTGGTGAAAGAGTTAAAAACATGCTCTATATATTCTTCGCATATATTCTTCGGTGAAAGAGTTCTGAGGCTCGGTGAAAGAGTTAAACACGTACTTTATATATTCTTCGCATATATTCTTCGGTGAAAGAGTTCTGAGGCTTAGTGAAAGAGTTAAAAACATACTCTATATATTCTTCGGCGAAAGAGTTCTGAGGCTCGGTGAAAGTGTTCGGTGAAAGAGTTAAACGCTTACTCCATATATACGTCAGTGAAAGAGTTCTAAGGATCGGTGAATAAGATAAACACATACTTTATATATTCTTCGCATATATTCTTTGGTGAAAGAGTTCTGAGGCTCGGTGAAAGAGTTAAAAACATAGTCTATATATTCTTCGGTCTGCGGGTTGGGGTGGGCACGGGCGATCTGCAATCAGGTTTGCTGATATCAGGGTGCACACATTCCTTATCTTTTTCCTTTTCTAATACATATTTGCTCATATAATTTCAAGTATGAATATTTCACCACAGTTACCAAAGATTACCAAGGGCAGACCTAGCACAGTTACTCTACAAGGCCTTTATGAATATATAGAGTCTTTAGATAAACATAGATAAGAAAGAGAAGCCAAGCTACAAAAAGAGTTAGAAGCCATGCTGGAAAGTAAATTTGCATCTCTTGAAGACACAATCCAAAAACAAATAGAAAATAAAATAGAACTTCTGGAGAATAAAATGGAGGCAATGAAGACTAGATTGCAGGTTATAGAAAAACAAAACCAAGATACTAACCAACCATCCCAGGAAAGAGATGCTGATACTTTAGAGAGTCTTAAAATGAAAGACATGATTAAAGAACTAGAAGAAAAAGTTAATAGCCGCCTCACCCTAAATAATGTGGTAGATAAGTTAGATATCAAACCAATTAAAGATGAAATGAAAAAAATTAATAGAATTAGGACCGACGAACGTAACAAAAATGGCCTTGAACCTTATAATATCGGTTTAAAGAGGGAAGTAGGAGTGAGGATACTTTAGCCTTAGCCAGACAGAATTACAATAATAGATTAACAAATTGAAACAGTGTGTCTCACAGAAGCAACAAGGTTGGGGAAATTAACCGAGAATAAAGGAAGACCAATCCGCATAAAGGTAGCTCCACTTGATCATAAGGTACGGACATACTTAGTAAAACCTCAAGTCTAAAAGGACGGGAATATTCATAAATGAAGATCTCATTCTAGAAGATCAAGCAGAATTAAGAAAGGAGGTTCAAAAGGTAAAAGAAGCTAGAAAGGAAGGAAAATGGGCAATAATCAGAAATAGAAAATCCTTTATTCGAGATAGAAACCAAAAAGATAGTAATCAATAGCAATTAAACATGCTTCAGATCCTTTCTTGGAACTGTCGGGGCTTCCCATGGAACAAAGGCCCTAATCTAAGTTGGATTTCAAATGATGTTGATATTATTTTGCTTGTTGAAACTTGGGAGCACGAAGAATCTAAGGTCCCTAACATAGATGGCTTCACGCTGTGGTCTACCTAGAACAAGCGATCCTCCCGTAGAGGCATTGGGGGAATAGCTTGTTACATTAAGAAGAACATCTCCCCCCATGCTAGGATTTATAAAAATGACCCTCACAACCAATATAGTTGGATAGAGATCAGAGACGTTAATAATAAAAAGTCCTACATAGAAATATGTTATTTCCCCCCCATCAATTCTAACGTCTATAAGAAGAAGAATCTAGATAAAACCAACCCTTACAATGGTTTAGAGAATGATATTTCTAGCCTAAGGAATGATGGTAATATCCTTTTAATAGGTGATTTTAATGCTCGAACTTCAAACAACCAAGTTATTATTCTAAGCAATCATTTCAACCTTAATCCTCTTTGGTTAGACGAAGACCCTACTATAGCTAGTAGGTACAAAAGGAGCTCTGAAGACCTCAGGGAAAATTTGTTTGGGTCAGAGCTAGTCAAGCTTTGTAGTGCTCAGGATCTCATAATTTGCAACGGTCTAAAGAAGTTTCCCAATTCCAGCAAGATGACCTGCATCCATGGGCTTGGTAGCAGCGTGGTAGACTACATTATTTCTGATCTCCCATTATACAACGAAATAATAAATTTTGACATCTTAAACAACCACGAACCTGACTCGGATCATAGGCCTTTACTTATAACTCTCAATTTTGTCATGCATAGAGTTCCCATAGAAAATAATACTTACAACCAAAAGAACTTAATATTTGATAGAAATAAAAATGATCTCTTCCTAAATGAATTAAAAACTAATTTGCTTCCT
>APFE030341006.1:40578-60867 GCA_000404065.3 Pinus taeda
TTAAAAATTGGAGGTCATGTCCTCATCCCCCACATCCACAAGCTTTTCAATCAAGCAGTCAAGCAAGGGTTCCCTAAACCTTGGACTGAGAGCCTCATTATCCCTATTTTTAAAAGTGGGGATACAAATAACCCCTCTAATTATCGCAAAATTATGATTAGCCCTCTCTTAGCCAAGTTATATGGTAGTATTTTGGAAAAGAAGTTAAGCATATGGCTTGAAAGTGAAGGTAAGCGGGCTAAAGACCAAGCAAGTTTCAGAAGGCATCACTCAACAATAGACCACCTCATTACACTTAGGATCATTGCGGAGGAATGTCGGAACGATAAATCCAATTTATTTTGCTGCTTTGTGGACTTTAGAAAGGCTTTCGATACGGTTCCTAGATACAACCTTTGGAATAGATTAAAAGAGCTAAAGGTTCCTCTCGAGTTGAGAGCTGCCGCTATAAGGTTATACGAGAATGTAATTGCCAAGCTAAAGAGCAATGAGGGGTGGTCGAATGATATTAAGTGTAACATCGAAGTTAAACAAGGTTGCGCCCTCTCCCCTACCCTATTTGGCATTTACATCGACAAGCTCGAAGGCTATTTAGAGGAAGCAGGATGTGATGGCACGATCTTAGTTGGGATATTGTCATCCTTCTTCTCTATGCTGATGATATTGTTCTTTTGGAAAGGTGCCCGTCTGATCTTGATAAGCAACTCAGGCTTCTTAAGGATTTCTGCTCTACCATGGGTATGACGATTAACACTGACAAAACAAAAGTTATGATTATCAAATCTAAGAAGGACACTTACGCTAATTTTATGTATGACAATAATAACTTGGAGGAAGTGTATTCTTACAAGTACCTAGGAATTGATATTCATCACAAGCTCAACTGGAACCATAGCATTGAGAAAAGGATTAATGGGGGGTGGAAAGCTTATTTTGGTCTTGAAAATAATTGTAAAACAACAAACCTTGTAATATGGGATAAAAAGAAGTTCCTCTTTGAAACTTTAGTCACTCCTGTTATCTTATATGGCTGTGAGGTTTGGGGTTGCAGCATCTCCAGAGAATCATGGAGAAAGATTGAGCAAATCTAGAAGTGTTTTATAACTTATAACCTGAAAATTAAAAGTAATACACCCTATCCTATTCTCCTTATATAAGCAGGTATTTCCGCTATTGAGAGCCTAGCTATGGTTAGGTTTCTATTGTACAAGCACAAACTCAATAACATAGACGATCATAGACTTCCTAAGCTAGTTTTAAATTCCAGCCAAAACCACCTCAGGCTCAATCGGGGGTGGCATAAAGACACAAGGGCCTGGTTAAACTATTGGGAGATCAACGAGAATGATGCATTGCAAAACATAAATAACATTAAAGATATTGTTACTTCTAAGTTCAAAGAAAAAATGTGGTGCGAGAAAGATTTAGTGGCTAAAAGAAAATTAAGTTATTATAAGAACGTCATCATCCCCACCCTAGAAGATCAAAAGTATCTCTCTATTTTAACTAGCTCAAAGAAGAAAATTAATATAGCAAAGATTAGAACGAATTCTCATGAGCTCCATAGTGAAACAGGTCGTTGGGCAGTTCCTAAAACACCATGGATGTAAAGGATGTGCCATATATGTGAGAATAGGAACATCGAGGATGAAAACCACTTCCACTTAGAGTTCCCCGCGTACAACCACATTAGATCTCAGTTTCACAATCTTTGTTACAATACTGACCTTCCTAGCCTTTTACAATGTCAAAATTATAGTGAGCTTGGGAGGCTTTTCTCCAAGCTTTTTGAGCATAGGACAAATCTTAAATCAAATAAATAATTTGTTTCTTTAGGTCCGATAGACCAATGTTTGGTCTCGGTGGACGTTAACCATCATCATCATCATCATCATAATTCGAGATTTAAAATAGAATAAAATAAAATATTGAATTCAAATAAAGTCAAAACATCAAGAATTAATTGAAATTAGAGTTGAATTCAAAATTAATAAATTATTGAATTCAAATAAATTATTAGGGAATAAAATAATTAAAAATGAAGTCAAATATAAAATTTTGAAAAATAAAGGAGTTTTTTTTAAGGGGGTGAATGATGAAAATTTGATTGGAAGGAACTAATAAATAAAAGGAATAAAAAAATTAATTTGTGAAAAAAATGATTTAAAAATTAATTTAATTTGGAATTATAATTTTTTTTTTTTTTTTTTTGGTAAAGACTAATTCTATTAAAAAGTAAAAAATATTTACAGAGAGGTCATGGCCTCATAGGAGGTACAGGAACTTTCATCCATGCAGACAGATAATCCCAAAATTGGGATTAACCTGATACAAAAAACCTGAAACAAAAAACAGCTTGTAATCCAGAGCCAAACTGACTGAACTGCCCAGCTGTATCTGAGCATAAATACAGACACAGAAAATTGATACTGTAACCTAGCTATAAGCCTGAGACAGAGAGATGTAGACAGTAGCCATATAGGCGATACAAAAAGAAATTGAAAACAGAGAGAACCAGAGCAGCACCAAAACCCAAAAGTCTTCAAACATTGGAGTCGATTTCCAGAACCTCCTATTCAATTGGGAAAGGATAGCCCATCCACGTGTCATCCTCTTTCTCCCTGTGCGCTGAAGCGTTGCCATCTGGAGGGACTGCCAAGTGTTACGAGTTGTCCAAGCCATTCGTCTGTTGTTCAAGACAGGGGCATTCTGTTGAGTGCAAGCAGGAGGCATGGGGATATCGCCCTCAATTCCTTCTGCCTGCGAATTGCCGCCATGGAAATCGAAACCCACATCAATCCGTTGCTGCGCGCTGCCTCCTGGAGAATCAGTGGAAGGGGTGTTTGTTTCAGCAGTGGGCCTAGCTTCCTCTTCTGAGAAAATGATCGTGATACTAGCAGAAAGAACAGGCTGGTTAAGGCGACTATGGAACGTGAAGTGGGTGGTCTGAAAGGAGTTATAAGGGATAGGTTTGCTAGTTTAAGAGGTGGGAGAAGCCGAGGCCAGAGGTATGACGGGCGGAGGAGCCGGCTAATAACACCCATGCCCTCCACAACCACCACCACGGCGACAGCTACCACGATGGCGAACCATTGACACAATGACCCGATAGCCTGAGGGAGAAGAAGAACCAGGGATGAAGCACCTGCCAAGGTAAGGGTGCCTGCAATTGTTGAGAGTCTAGACCTGCAACTCTACCATCAAACCAAGATAGGGCTGAGAATCCGGTGCTGCGAGCATGGGTGGAGGCCAGGGGTATAAATCAAGCGGAGGAGCCGAATCCGCCATCAAAGCCGAACCAGGAGAGATTTCTCGAGCTCTCTGCATAATTAAATTCGCGTGAGGAGCGATCCGCCTACAGATAATAACTGTCTCGTCCATCTGCTTGAGGGCCTGGGGAGGTGCGCATTGCTGCCACCTGTTGTACCAGCTGCCTACAGAAGCATTAACCTGCATTTATAACCGTAGATACACCTGCATCCGAGTAATTTATTGTATTAATTAATTTAATTATGGAAAAAAGATTAAAAATAAGAATTTTAATTTTTTTTATTAGAATATAATATTAAAATTTAATTAATAGTGTATTAGTAATTTTTATTAAAATTTTTTAATTAAAATATATTATTATAATTTATAATTAAAACTTGGGACATGAAAATGATTTGAGTTAAATTAAGAGATAAAAATAAAAATAAAACAAAATAAAATAACTTGAATAAGGAAAATTATATATAACTAGAATAAAGAATAAATAATGTTAATTAAGGATTCAAATATTTACATAAATTTAAATAAGAAGAAAATTAAATTAAAAAAAAAAAAAATGGAAGAAATGAGGGTAAGGAGAAAGGAATAGGAAATAATTAGAGTGGAAGAAGAGTTGGGAGTAAGGTTTAGGATGGGTTAGTGTCACAACTCCATATGCCTAACATTTAAAAAAAAACAAAAGGAAATTTACACACATACACAAGATTAATAGGTATTAAAGCATCAACATATAATAAATTATTATTATATTACTTTAGATTATGTGCATTAGAAATTTATTAGATCCACTAGGGTATGTGAAATTTACACACATACACAAGATTAATAGGTATTAGAGCATCAACATATAATAAACTAGCAATTGTCCCAAAAGGTACAAAGGGAGGCCGATAGGATTATTAAATTAGAGTTGTTGAATTTCTCTAAGAGAGATATTGGTTGAAGCCTACAAGGAGCAAAGAGATTTGATGTTTGGAGTTCTATGCTATCTGGACATCATATTTCTTTAAATGCAATGTAATTTTTTAGAAAAGTTCAAGCCCAATGCAGTTCTGCCATGCAAACAGTTCTGTCATCTAGACATACACTTAAATAGCTACTGAACTTGTGATATTGACAAAGTCAAAGTAAAGTGGTGTACAAGAGAATGTATCAAGCTAAACCACAAGTTAGACATCGTCAGACCTGAAAAATTACATAACAATGGTCTGGCAAATCAATAGAGATATCATACTTGCTTTTCCTTCCACATACATACAATTGCTCCAAAGGCAAGGATAAGAAAATTTTCAGCTCTAGCGAGCACCAGTGGGTCACTAAAACGAGTGACCACTAATGGCTTTCACATTTATACAAGGAATTGGCAAGGGAATTTACATGGACTCCACTCAACTTCAGACACAGCTTCAGCCATTATGCAGAGTGATTGAAATTGAACACAGCCAAGTAGTGACATTGGCTCACAGTAATACACCAAATATAAAAGATTGAAGCTTTTACAAAAGCAAGGAGTAAGTAAAATTATGAAGCTCAAAGAAGTAGATTTAAGTCAATCAAAGCTTGTTGAACGGCTATAATGTCCATAGAAATAATCTTCCAAGGTTTTTTTGTCATGTACAAGATCTACACTTTGATCTGGACTATTGTTTGATACCAAATCATCATCAACTCCAAGCATTGCAAGTGATAGATGAGTTTGGATGTCACAACTTCCAGAGTTTGCCCCAGATTCATCCTCAATCAATTCATCTAATTCCATGGACATTGCCAATTGCCTCTTGGTCCAATAAGATAGGTCATCTCCTTCTCCTCGTAGTAATTTCAACAATTTTCCTTCAACTGATCATTTTGGGTGCCTGCTTGAGGTACTGGATAACAATGAAGATGAGCCTAAGAAGGACAATGACGATCAAGAAAGGTAGAGACCATCATCCATAGTCTGCAGTTCTATAAAATAAAGAACATGCCAAATATTTTACTTAGAAAACAAGCTGTCAATAATGGGTTCCTGGACGTAGTTGAATAGAAGCTACTTTGTTTTGTTTTGGTGATTATTATAAAAAGGTAATGATCAGTGAGTTTTTTTCCTTGCAACAGCTATGGACATAATCTTCCAGAGAGTCCATTATCAAATCTTAACGGATCCAATGGTATTAGAATGGTATTATATACTTAAGAGAAAACAGTGGGGAACATGCCCACTATTTCCAAATCTTTAACACAAGCATCATCAACATCTGTTATCGATAAGGAACTTACTTGTTCTATATGCCTGGGTACTTAGAATATTCGTTTTTTTACATTGTTATTTGAATGATTATCTGTATTCTAACAACAGACAACAAAATCTGAAACTTCTACCCATAAATCTATGTGCAGATACCCTTCTGGAGCTGAAGCAATTAGCGTGTAGCCACTTGTTTTGTTTGAAATGTGTGCCAAAGGTGAGATAAACCAAGCACTCATTTTCATTATTAAATCAATATATTTTTGAAAGAACATATATAATTGATTAAGGCTGCCATTTGTATGAATTATGTTGGTGCAGATAATTAAATTATCTGAGTAGTGCCCTATCTGTGTGCAACACAAGGGTCTAAAATATAAAACAATTTGAAAATTGTGCAAATGCAATCCTTTGTACCTATATGGATACAGATAATGTACAGAGTGCCCCCGGGATTCATTAAGGATCTGCCCTGGGGCCTGATTTATATTTTGTTTTTTTCGACTGAGATCTGCATCCCTACCGAATTGGGATTTTTAGACTGAGATAATTTTCATATTTCTGTAGTCTGATAGTAGCAAAGAGGTGCAGGTAATTGATTTGAGGAGCCTAAAGAATGAGGTGAAATTTTTGAATCAGCATCAAGCAACATTTTCTTCAAATTAGTCAGTTTTAATAGGAGTTTCAGAGCATGGAGTGGTTTCCCAATTGTTACTGCCCACTTCCAAGCAATGTTGAGAACATTAGAATGGGCAAAAAATTCAGTGAAAGATCAGCAAACATTAAAATTACTTATATATATATATATATATATATCTATATATATATATATATATATATATATATATATATATATATATATATATATATATATATATATTATATATATATTTATATATATTATATATTTATATATATCTATATAAAGCAACAATAACATCAGATACACACATTGGCAAATAAATATGGAGAAAGCACTGCTATATATATGTTGTGGATGCCAAATAAAAAATGATCCATTATTGTCAATATTGAATCCTCAAGTCTAATAGTTGTCCAATCAAGCACTCAAAAAAAGAGAACCAATACAAAATGACATGACATATATAAATGTATCTCATCATAATAAGGTAGATGTACTTTGCAATTCATGGTATGAAATTAAAATCTGTAATTGTAAATTGAAAAGGTTACGTGGGAAGGTTACCTAGTTCATTCATGCATTTTATATTCTTTTCTAGCAGGTTTTTTCTTTCCTACACAAATTCGAATGTTCAACAGTGAATGTATGCAATAATTTTTCCTTTTGGGTGAACAGAGACTTGGATTTATATTGGTTTAGGGGTTATTATTTGTTGTCTCTGCTACCTTTACAATGTGATTCCCCCACTGCCCAATAGTGCTATCTATGAGGCATGAAGTTTCATAGAGGTTGATCAATCCAACATCACAACTTACTTGTCCAGAAGGAATTAAAAGGAAAGAGTTGTGCTTTATGACTTAAAAACAGTGGTTCAGATTTAGCTTTTAGATGAGTCTACAGAAAATTGAAAAGAACAAGAAGACATTTTACAAGAAGCATGACAATAAGCAAAGTGCACTGTTTTGCACAGGTAATGGAAAGATAAAAATAATGTTGATTTTTGTCTTGGAAACAAAACAATGCACTTCTTGTACAGGCCATGAAAAGATAAAAATAATGTTGTTTTTGACTTGGAAATAGAGTAGCTCAGCTTTAGCTTCATATAGTACCATTGTTCTAGTAGTAAATGGAAGCAATTATTAGGTAAGTCTGCAAAACATAGAAAATATCAAGAAGACATTTTACAGGAAAGCATGACAATAAGCAGAGGGGTATCAATACCATATAAAACCTTTCATAGAGCACCAAGAACATGTCTTTGAAGGCATAAAAGTTGTATTAAAGCAAGTGAAACATTTACCATTGATGAGTGAACTGAACATTAGGAGCATGACCGTTGCATTTCACTTTAACATATGGTCTAGACATAGAGATGTGTTTGGCACTAAGAGGTACTAAACATATGTACAATAAAAGCATTCTATCACATATAGATGTAATTGACAATGAGCAGCTAATCATATATGCATGATGGGCCATGGCATCAGCAACACCAATTGGTGTTTATTGTGGTGCCAAGTTGTGCGAGTTGTTCCTGCAATTGATGCCGCATTTGCCTATGTGCATCCCTTTCATGGATGTGAATTGTTATCTTAAGTATTTTTCTTATTTTCTTTAACAAATCAATGGTTGGGTGCAAACGGTAAATCGGAAATGATTGTTGGGGCAAGATCCTTGTCTGCATATCTTGTAATATGAGTTCTTGTTGCTGAATTTCCTCGCAACACTCATACAACATTCGTAGGTAGCCTGTATCCATACTTGTTGCCATCCAAAAAGGAAACATTGTAAGTGACAATGGATATGTTTGATGATTTTGTTTGAATATTTAAAATAAAATAAACGATTCCAAACGAGTATAAAATCATATGAAAGTAAATGTAATAGCAAACAAATGTATGTGAAATTTGGTTATGTAGTGAGTGGTGTTTACCATGTGGGTAATTCTAGAAGACAGGCTGTACGATTGGCTAAAGTGTATTATCCTGAATAGATTTTGATGCGAGCAATGATTCCTCTTGCTGTCTACGCTTAAGATATGGATTCTTGTGCATTTGTGCAATGTGTAAGAATGGGAATGCTGGATTGATGTGTATGTCTGCAAATGACCGCACTCTTGAAATTGCATTGAACGTTAGCCCTTGGCGTTCTTTGGTGCCGATGTCTACTGTTGCTTTGTCTAATGTCATTCCTTGTGACTTGTGTATCGTTAAAGCCCATGCCATTTGAAGTGGTATCTGACGGCGTGTACCCCTTGTGATGGGAGAAATGGGTACATATGTTGGGTGTGAAATGTCCCATGGTGTTCCTTTGTATTGTCTAAAGTCGAAAACCATGAAGGATGGTAATTCTGGGGGCTTTGAGCCAATTGAATAAAATATTGAGATGACCTTCCCAAGTGCGCCATTGATGAGGCCTGCATGTACCCGTAAGTTGCGGGTGAGCATAACTTTTTGTTCATTGCATAAGAGCACTTTTGCAGGTAGATGCTCATCTTCTGTTGTATTAGGAGTTTTCTGCCTTTGTTGTTCTACAGAGCAAAGTGCTACTGGGATGTTTAATTTTTTAAGCATTTTCTTATTATGCAAGACAACTGAGTTTTTTGTTGCAAATAGGTTGATGGATTCTTCAAATGTGCGTTTCTCTTCATGTGTAAGAGACAAACTTGTTCTTGACATTAGCTGTTGCCAATATTCAAGTGTAGCTATTCCATTCCTGAGATTTGCAAGTATTTTCTGGAAAGCAACCTGGGACGGGCTAGCTCCTTGTTGATGGAAAACGGTTGAAAGTGTTATGAATATGTTGAAGCTGTGCCAAAGTGCAGTGCCATGTGATGTCCCAGCGTATAAAGGAATGTCTTTTACAGGTGGTAGCTGGCCTAAATCTCCGACAAGGATAATTTAGCGATTACCAAATGGTGTATTCCAGTGAAGAGGGAATGCTTCTCTTAGATGATCGTCAATGCGAGAAAGCATTTTTGGACCAATGAAGCTCATTTCATCAATGAGAATGTATTCTAGATGACAGAGTTGCTCTTGCAGTTGTAGGAGTGGTTGGCCTTCGAGAGGATGCATTATTTGGATAGGGATACGAAGGGCATAGTGAATTGTGAGGGGATTTATGTTGAAAGCTGCAACGTCGGTTGGTGCAAGTAACAACAAAGGGTTTTTGTATGCTGGTGAGTTTTCCACAAATGCTTGGTGCAGGCATTTAATCAAATGGGATTTTCCTGTTCCAGCTGTTCCTTGTATGATGATTTTGCGTGGTGGTTTTGGCGAAGGGGTTTTGAAGTGTGAAAAAATAGTGGTAAAAGCTATGTTTTGGGTAGGATATAATGTGTGATCATGGGGAAGGTTGAAAAAAGAATGATGTTGGTTTTGAATGGTTGAGCGGTTGAATTCAATGAAATTTATGGCAGTTCCTTGCAAGGGGGGAGGGATAGTATTTTGTGACCAGTTGTGGTTGACATCGAAGTCGCGGTAGCCAATCATGTCGAGGTCATCAATTGCAATATTGTAACCTGGGTGCAGCTGAGAGAGGATTTGCCATTCATTCATCTGCATGGAATCAGGAGGGGTGTGCGGGGTAGTTTGATCTTTAGTAGGTGGGCTTTGTGGGTTCTCAATTTCTCAATGGACATGCCATGGTGTATATGTACCCTTTTTTTGTTCCTAGTGTGCAATAATTTCTGCATCAGTTGAACCAATATCATCGGGGAGTGCTCAGAAGGGGAAATACAATAGTAATTCACTCCAGCAGAAGGTGGCATAGGAAGGATCATCAGAGGAAGGAATGACATTGTAACGGGGCAAGACATGTACAATCATTGGAGGGAATATGTGTTTCCATTGGTTTTTTCTCCTCTAGGCAGAATATGACCACGAGCGAGCAGAATCAAGGAGGGGCAGTGATTCTAATGAGGCAGGCCTGTTCATATAAGCAACGATAAATTTTGGTGTTGAACCGAGATTTTCAGTATCTTGTGAAACATGTTTGAAAACAACCTTGTTGACATTCAAAGAACGAAATGTACAGCTGCAGGGAGAGAGATATAGCTTTTGTAACATATGGCATATTTCTTGTGCACTGATGTCTCTATCTGCAATGGTTTTTGTAAGGAGTTTTCGAATGACAGAAACAGTAGGTGCTTTTGGAAGGGCACTTTGTGATAGCCGTGCTAGCATTTGACGGTAGCTCTCAGATCTTGTTTCTACTTTTGCTGCATACTTTGAAATATTTCAACACAGCATGGCGAGAAAGGACTGGTTGGCAATCAACATTTGCTCTCCAAATAGAGAGTAGATCGACATTGTGAATATTCAATCTTTCATCATTGCGAGCAGGGACATAGGTTTTATGACCTTTATCATCAATGAAAAGTGAAGAAGTGGACTTCAACTCCCACGACACTCCATATCGGCAGCTAAGTACATTGTCTTTCTTGCGAAGACAAGAAGATTCATGACACTTTGTATGAAGTTGAATGCAGTTGAAAAGCTCTGTATAGTCTTCAGACTGATTGGACACGAATATTGATGTTGTGTCAAGAAGACATGGGTTATGAATTGTTGATTGGTGAAGCAGAATATTTCTATGTTCTGCCTGACGTGGATTCCAGGCAGTTACGTAGTGGTCGAAATATTTCTGTGCATTAGCAACTTCTAATGCATTGTCCCAATCAAGCGTGTCCATGTTTGGTGCATTTTGTAGCCAGAGGAAGCCATGAATGTGTGTGGATCCTCTATGTTTCCATTCGTATCTGAATATAATATGGAGGTTACATTTGGTTAATACATATATATGCAATGTATAAAATTAATGTAGAGGGAAATGGATATTAAATAATACCTACACCAGTACTCGACTGCATGGAGGCCTTTTTGCAGGATTTCTTCAAGGAAAATTGTAAATCTGCAATGCATATATTGGGTTGTTAGATGTGGGTTTTTAATTATGTTTTGAATTTTCCATTGGAAGTGGTTGACTGAATTGGAATGAACACTAGTGGGCATGATCGTGTGCAAGTCATGCCATTTAGTATCAGCTACGCTGAGAGTGAAGAAGAATGTTGGGCTTCCTATTTTCATGATCATGTCAATCATCTCAGATCATCATTTGTTCTAGAAAGACCGTGTTCCTCATAGGGCTGAACCGAACCACATTATTTGCTCTGGCAATCTTGAATCTGGAGAGTCATGAAGACACTAGCGTAGGTCTGAAACCGTTGTTGGCAAGTTGTTCTTAATGTACTTCTTCACGAAAACACTAGCAGTTGCTTAGCTACGATGGCACATTAGAATGTTATAAAGATAGTAGCGGAATCTTAGGTGTTGGCCAAAGCGGTTATCATGGTAGTGCAGCAAGTGTAAATCATATTCATGCATCTCAACTTTTGTAAGTCTTGGTTGCATGACCATTGTAATGCCTGTAGGGAAGAGTGTGGGGAATGCCATGGCAAAGAGGCCGATGGTGTTGTATTCATTTATAACAGTTAAAGATATTGGAGGCCAATCGATAGAGCTTGTTGAATTTGAATGGGTCAAATGCAAATAGTTACAAATGTGCTCAATCTCAGTACATGAATTTGGGAGTACTAGAATGAAAGAAGAGGGTTGGATTTCTAATGGAGGTAGCATGACATCAGTATCATAAGTAGAATCAATAGTGGTTTGATGGGGTTCAAAAGAGGAGGTGGTTACATTACGGAGAAGAGAAGAAATGTCTGTAGGGTGATCTGGTAGCACAGAAATTGCAGATGAATTGAATTGAACATCACGATAGTAAGGGTCATTTTTTATTTTGTTTTCAAGGGCTGCAAGGACACATGATTTGCAAACAAAGAATTCGTAAGCCTTTTTAGATGGATTTTGCCTTTTCACAATGAGGATGTCTAAGTCAGAGAGCATTCGGGGTAAGTATTTGGCAATAGTGGTGATGTCTTGAGGGAAGCTAATTGTATGGCCACTATATTTGTATTGACCACCACAAGAATGAGTGACTTGTAGAATGGGGTTGACACGTGCAATGAGCATTTCTTCAACCTGTGTTAACTAGTGAAGGACATAGGGTTGTTCTCCAGGGTCCATGTTGTTTAGCTCAGAAAGATGATTGGTAGATTTAGATGATGCACAACGAAAACAAGAGAGTATATCGTGGAAAAGCTTTGTTTTCATTCCTTGGTATGATTCCTTGCATATTGTGCAAACATGCAAGGTAGAAAGTCCATCAATCCTTTCTCGAAAGCGACAGTGTTCTTCATTAAGGGGAGGGTTATATTGGATTTGATGAATATGAGATGGGTTGGTTTGTATAGTTGGGAGAGCATTTGAGGTGGGAAGGGATGTAGAGGAAGTAGTAGGGTTGTTGCGGTTTTCATAAAGTAGTCGACGACGTGCATTTATTCTATCCTTTTGCTATGCATAAAGAAGACGCCGTTGCTCATTTTTGGCTGCAATTTGGTTTTTTTTTGGCATATCTAAACAAGTACAAATAATTATTGTTAGTTTTCATAAACGAGCAGTGCATGCTTGGAGAATGTATTACAAGTTTTAGAATTAACTTTTTTTATTTGAACATAGCATTAATATTTTTTATTTCAACATCGATGAAGGTAGGTAGATTAGGTATAAGGGAAAACATGCAATTAGGAGTGCGACAAAATCATATATTATTTCGGCATCTATCATTGAGAGGAGAGAAGCAAGATAAACAATACTTTGCTCCCTTTTCTTCATTTTTTTTTTACATGTTTGAATGATAACATGAATAGATTAGCAAGCAAGAGATCAATGTATAGCATGTAGACAACGAATGAGAAACATATGTAGTAACTCTTTACAAATGTTGATATCTATATTATGTAAAATGAAAATGGTAAACATACATATTTTGGAATGACTGGAAGGGAGTATTTGCAGTGAAAGCTACAGTTTACAGCATAATAACATGGGTGTATAATTTACAACAATATGAGACAATGAGTTGTGCGGAAATGTTTGTTTATGTACAAACAGCCATGTTAGAAGAGACCCCAAAAAATAGTTCAAAGGCAACAAACAATAGGGCGTTTTGAAGTGGACATTGCTTGAATGTCAGTGAGTGCTTCCCTGCATGCAGAGGCATATTGAATTTCTTTTGAATTGATTAGTATTGGTTGCAAGTGCTGAACACCGTTGAAGTAATCTGCTTTAATGGAAAGTGTTAGTAGGAAGCAGCGTCCTGAAATTTGGCCACAAATTTCTGCAAATCAGTTGGTTCGACAGAAAGAAGGAACAGGTCTTTTGTCGTGATGCCCATGAGCTCATTCCCTGCATCATTGAAAGTTGTGACGTTCTGTAGATTCCCGGTGTGGTCATGTAGCTTAATTTTAAGTTTGTAACGGTAGTCACATTCTGGGAAGTCATCGTTACATTTTGTACAATGCCAAAGATTGTTAGAATGCTCCATAACCTTCTTCATGCATTGTTTTCCATTGAAATCTAATGGACATGCTAGAAAGTAGAAGTCGTCCATATGAAGAGCAGTAATTGTTGCTCGAACTGAAGCCCATATTGCTTTATTGGAGGGTTGCATGCCAGCAATTTCATGAAACGCCTTTCGTGGTAGGGCACATTTTGAAGCAACACCATAGTTTCTACTCAAAGATGGAGAAGAAAATCTATAACCTGTTTCACGGAACCATGCATGTAGTTGGTGAGTTTCTTCAACTTGTGGATTTGTGGTGAGAGTGCTTGTTGGTATCATCCCTATTGTGGTGCCATTAAATTTAGATACATGACCTCCTTTGATTGCAAGGATTGGTGGGTTGTCGAAAGAGTAGAATTCAGAAAGGTTTTGTCCTATAGAGTCACAATGGTCTCCCCATAATGTTACATCAATGCTAAAACCCGACTTGTCTTTTAATATGAGTGTTTTCCTTAATGTTTCACTTCTGTCTTTTCGTCGAATTGTTGATGCAGGTGAAGTGGAGGTAACAACACCAATGACATCCACATTCGTATTTGGACTTGCACTTTTTATTTCAGCAATAGTCTTGAAGTGAAAGCTCTGGTAAGGAAACGTTGGATCATCTATGGGACATGGATTGATAGTGGAAGTAGCAAACAAGTAAATTTCCCATTTGTTCTTGAGGTGGTTGTAGTTTGGATTTGCTTCTTTCACTGTGCCATTTGAAACAATGTATAGCTGCCCAACTTGAATTAGATTGTAAAGAGATTGGGCCAATTCAACAAATGCAGAAAGGTGGATCTCTTCCTTATCACGATTGATAAGGTCAAATCCAAAAACTTTTCCTGAGCCTTGCACATTGTTGTAAGTCTTCCATGATGTTTTTGCAGATGCCCTACCTTGGATTGACCAATATTTTCAGTAAGGGTTGAGTGTCGTGAATGGAATTGTTGTAGTTGTTACCATAATTGGTGGAGTAACTACAAAGGGTGAGGTATCTTTAGCTAATGAAGAGCTAAATTGGGATGTACCCGCCTTTGCATGTAGTAGCGTTGATGAGTCCTTCGTCAATGCTGCTGAGCGCATCACAACTTCAAGCTCAACCACTCGAATGGACCTTATGTAAACAAATGAGAAATGAATTAATGAAGATTCCATTTTCCTTCTTGTAATGCAAGAAGCGTTTATAAGGAAAAAATTAAAAGAGGGTAACTTCAAATGGTGAGCCTTACGAGGAGTTTTGGAACATTGTGCAAGCTACTTTTTTAAGCAGAATTATCGAGCCAATTTGGATGTCTCCAGATACAACGTGTGGACTATATGCGGATGGTAGCAAAGTCTTATGTTGATGTGTTCCATCAAATAGAGTAATGTGGAAGTGTGAGGATGTTGTTTTTAATGAGGTAACAAAACCAACATCGATTATCTGAAGTAGCGGTTGAATCTTAGTGGAACCATTCAGCAACAGAGGAATGGCATTCATTGTCAAGGTTGTCTCCATAATATTAACAGGAGGATTCTTTTTCCCATGATAGTAGTACCTGCAATTCACAATTTCACCACAACACAAAATTCTAGTCAAAGAAGATGTGATGTGAATGCGGAATCTAATCTAACAAGGCTAACTTTTGATGGTGAAAGAATAATAAGGACACAACCTAGATGGGGAGGAGAACAACCTCTCATATTAACCACCCAAGGTAGACCACATTAACAAAATGCTTGTTAATAAGATTCAGTGACAAGGTACATATTGTGCAAGTTTGGAAGTACCTCAAGCGACTCAAAGATCCTTATGGTCTTACAGTACCTTGAAAACATGTATGAAATAGGAACATTTGCCAACCATTCCTAATACTGATCCTTTCTGCAATATCTTGTTCGCACATGACATGCGATCCTTGTAGGAAAAATCCACACGTTTCTTACACAACATAAAACCCATTAAGAGATGTGTTTCAATCAAGGCATTTGCCATGTATTTCGCTCACTTAATTTACCCTTTGCAGACCTCTTTTAAAGGCTGACTGGACTCCTTATGGCTTTGTAATAATATTTATAAGTGGCTCATATTAGTAGGCCTTGGAGGCATCGACATAAAGTGCCCACACTTAGGGCAGGCAGTGTGAGACCCATCACTTGGAAGTAGTGTGCTTCTTTTATGAATCTTGTGCATAATTCATGATATTTTAACTATTTTCTGAACAATCCACATTTTTTTTTATTATGCTATATTCGGTTGTACTCACTGTGCTTGTGCAGTTTTGCACATTATAGGGAATCACTTTCATTAAACATATGTTGAATAGTAGCCATTGCATATAACAAACACGCTATTCAAACAATATGTATAACTTTCAATAAATTTGTGAGTCTGATGCATGAAAGAGTAGAGCAGAATATGAAAGTTCACACATTCCTTCAGTCCAGGCATCTAGAAGAGCTATCTGGGGCCAAGCTCATGTTTGTAATAAGAGCCACTATAAGAGCTATCTGGGTCCTCCCTCTTGTCAGAAACAGGACCCTAAAAATAGCATCCAGACCATAACAACAATCAGATTCCATCAGTCACACAACTGTGGCCAAATTGCAGACTATCATAGGCAGTTTCTATATATTTGCAGCCTCACCAACCCATCTAAATGCAATGATATGCAAAAATAGGAGTAATTCAATTCCTATTTTCTTTTCGTACAAAGTTACAAAGAGCCAAATGGAGTATGATGTGCAAGTGGAAAGAATGTGGGCAGTTTCGATATAATTTTACCATGCAGAAGCAAAGCATCCTAAAGTAGACATTTTTTCAATGCTTTCCTCATGTCAAGAAATAATGAATAGCTTGTGATCTAGTTTTGCTACATGTGGTACCTAACATATTTTGTAGACGGGTAAATGTATGTGCATTAAGTTTGGGTTATCTACAAATGGGAAATCTCTTGTAAATAAACAACTATTAAGTGTGTTGATTAATGAAAAATATTTAGAACTATATTTTATTGTTGAATGTCGCAAGTGGTGTTGTTGACCCTTATTTCTTTTGAAGAGGTTTCCATCAAATGAGTTGAAACCACTGATGTTGTTTGTATCAGAGCAAGAGAAAAATGACATAACTGCACCCAGTATAGCTAGGTAATCCGAAGATAGCTCTAGAAGTGGGTACAGATATCAACTAATGAGAAACAGAATCTTGTGAGTAAGAATGCTTATCATATCAAAAAGCATTGTAATCTGGTAAGGGTTCTCCTTTCTTTATGGGGCAATGTAAAAGAGTAGTTCTTATGGAAGAGTTCAGATATTTCTTAGGTCAATTTATAAAATTTCATAAGACCAACGAGGAGAGTAAAATATTCAATTGCACCTGAACATGTGTAGAATAGTCAACGAAGGTATGCCTCATAGGGTTGACCTAAATTTGAAAGGATGTCAATGAACCCAGCCATATGACTATGGAAGTACAATCTTCAAATGCAGACTATGCCAATATGCAGGCCGTCTAATGACTGTTTGCACAGGAAAGGTACAACAAGTGGAAGGACATTCAGAGCCATAATAGATCTCCCATAGATGGCCTGCAGTGGGATCCAAAAAGTTGAGAAAATGAAAATAAGACCCGGTTATATTAGAAGACAACCAAAAGGAAGGCAACCAAAATTATAGAAACAACAACTACAGAGGAGGCCCATGAAGAAAGAAGAAAACTCCTACAGACTCTTGAGTCTCAGCACAGGAGAAGACTAGATTTGAGAATAGGAACCAGGACAAGAAAACCAACCACAGTCGAATTTGTGAAAAAAATAAATGAAGAAGACCACAAAACATCAAGATCCCTTTGCCAAATCCTCCACAATGGAAAGTGGATACAAATTTCGATTCAAACAAGGAGCAAAAAGCAATGTTTGGTTGGTGGTTTTGTTTTAGCAGAATAGACATGCCTCATACATGGCTTGTAAGCCAAAGGAAGCCATACTGTGTAGTGTAGCTCCTCAGGACATGTTTCCTAAAAGATCCATTACAGAAAAAGCATCAAGCAAACAAAGTGAACTGCTTAACATCACCTCAGATATTTTATTTCGCTATGTTTCTTACAACAGTTGGAACTACGAAGTTGCATGAATGTCGTGACTCGTGGCATTCAGGATGATGGCCCTTGAAGAGCCTTATGTGGATTGCTCTGATGGTGATCCCCTTTTTTATTCCATCTACTTTTATTCAATTCTATGGTGAGTTTACTTAAAATGATTCTCAACAATCTATTTCAATACCAAATCTGGTTCAAATTACCAATTTTTACTTTGTTTCTGCTTAAATTAGACAAGTTTCACGACTTTGTGGCAAATTGAAATTAGACATCAAAATTGTCCAAACATGGACTTCATAAAATGAAATATCATAAACTAACGTCTTTGGAAGCCATCCCTAGATTGGACAAAAAATTCCTTTTATAGAGTGAAAAGAAAAGGAAATTTACCGGATGACAAACTAGTATTAATTATGTTAATGGGTAAAATAACCTATAAGGAAATTCAAAAACATAGAAATAGTCGAGATGCAGATAAGGCATATGGCTATGAATACCTAAATTGAGATTCATATGGCCATTTATCATTTAGTTCCAATATGTAGATTTGGTTTAGTGTTTGCTTTCTTGGATCTTGTCAAAAATCAAGAGATAACAGAATCAAGAACATTTAAGTAGGATTAGAAAAATAAAGCTCTGTCTATCTATAGATATACACACATATTTGCCTCATGACCATATCGACGAATACGAGAAGCATCCTTAGAAAGTGAAGAAAATTTGAGTAATGCAGAAGATGGGCGTTTACTTTGTTACTTGAAATCCCAACTTACAAATACAAAACTTGCCTTATTTGTTCCACAACTCGACACAACTCTATATATTGAATTGACATGCCAATGTACTAAATCTGAATTTTATAACTCATGGAAACATCGATTATAATGCATCCAAAAACATATTCAAATTTCCACCTCCCCTGTTTAAAAGCTATAATTCTAAGAGTTTTTTGTTCTTTAATTGAGATCCATTTTCTCCTTATCATGACATTTATTTTATCACCCAGTTTTCGTATATGAACCAGGTCATTCTTGTGGCTATGTTTCCTCTTAGTCGCCAGGCTTCTTCATTGCTTACCTCGCATTTTCTCGTTCGTTTACACAGGACAATTAAAACAAAAAGTAGATTCTTTGGTTCAAATTTCTGTGGAGATTTAATCAGTTAGGGTTTCTTCTTCTGTAGCAATAAAATTTACAAAGCTTTGCTATAATCCTTTATAATCCTTTTGAACCTGTGCCTCGTTTTGCAGGTATTGAGCTCACCTTATCTCAAAGGCATTCCCTCCATCCAGAAGGTAATTCAAATCTTTTTCCTGTCTTACTGAGGTCACAACGTTTTTCATGTTTAATAAATTCCGCTAATCAACAATGAAATGATCTCTGCAAATTTTGGAAAATGAACCTTTCGATATACTGAAAAATAACACATACAAGAGGTTGAATTTTATTTCAGTGTGCATTCCTTGTTAAGTAGGTGTCTGTAATCATTGTAGTGTTTTTGGCTTTTCTGTAACAAAATTTAAAGGGGACTTACAATCTTCTGTTGGAATCATTTTAAAAAGGAGTATGAAGAACAAAATTTTAAAGTCATTTTCGCCATGAAATTTTCCATTTACTTCACTTAAAGGATTTTAGAATTTGTCCAGGATGGGCGAGGATATCAAGCAAAATACGACCTTAGGGGCAGAGTTAGTGAAAAGAAATGGGAATGGCAGGCGCCACTATACTCTCTGGTGCTTTCTAGACAATGGTACAAGTTACTTATCATCTAACAGGAAATTGACCATACAGCTAAGAGAAATTGCTCTACAATATTGTGTAATAACCTAGGGTAATTTATATAATACAACCAGGAATCAGGAAAAACCAGCAAAAAGAGAGAGAATGGGATCAAAAAACCCATTTTTGAGATCACTAACCTACAATTTAAACAGAAGAATTCTGAGAACCTGGGAACCTGGGTGAACAATTTATGAACAGGGAAACAGAGCAGGGAAATAGAGTTGTACCTGCCATTGAAAAACCCATAAGAGAACACTAAGAAAATATTGAACTAAAATTAAAATGTTGGAAGCAAAATGAGAGAGAATGGGATCATAAAACCCATTTTTGAGAGCACTGACCTGAAAATTGAGAAGGAACAATTTCTAAACAGTAAAATAGAGGTGTAAATAGTGTATACTTTCAACAATGTATACTTGAGTGTAGGTTTTAACCCCGTACAGAAATTACCTGCATACGAATTCTAAATCATAGAAAAATAAACAATGCAAGAGCATAACACATAAAACACATATACACAGAGATTTCCAACTGGATCCCAAAATCGGGATTACCAGCTTGATTTTTCATTATACTCCTTTGAATGTTACAATACATATTTATACATGCCGAAGCATCCAATACCATGGACCGAAAACCATCGCGTCCAAAACCATGGACCGAAAACCATCGTGTCCAAAACCATGGACCAAAAACCATAGGTAGGTTCGCCCAACCTAATATAGGGTCCAAAAAAAATTTTCCCGGGGCATTGCCTTGAACCCCGTAGAGGGGGGATACCCACCCCCCTCAAACCCCCTGGACAGGGGGGGCTGCCGCCCCCCCTGTGACCCCCCCACTACAC
>APFE030341006.1:66889-78628 GCA_000404065.3 Pinus taeda
TATAATGGTTTTATGAGTTTATATTAAATTTATTCAAATTAAAATTGAACAAGAGGAAGGTCTTTATGTTGATATACAAATGGATACAAATGGAGATTGCACCTCAAGTGACATCCTGTACAATCCTTGATCACTTAGATACTAACCCATCTTAGCCTCTCCATGATGATGTTTTATCACCCCTCTTAAGTAGCATAGGAACTTCAAGAGACGACTCCTTCATTAGCCTCTCTTTGGCTACATAAGGGACTTTCAGTATTTTATGCCTCTAACACATGGAGTTGATGAAACAATATGAAATTCTAAGCAATGCAACAACATATTTCATTCTTAAAATGGTGTAGTTAACAAATGCATGACTAAAACCTCAGGTTGACATAAAAACTAAATCTCATACATGTAAGATATTTTCTAAATTTCTTCTTTGATTTTAATATGTTTTATGGTTTTCTGGGTCAAGGCCTTGGGTGAGAAACGGGGTGGATGCCTAGGCTTGATTGTTTTAGGTCGACACTAGTTTGCTGGATTGCCTGTGGGATCCCGGAACATGATAAATTGGGGTGTCGCTTCGTCTTCACACCTTCAGTTTTCATTTTTGGAATGTCATGTTTCTAGAGCTTCCAGAACTCACGCCTGCAGTTCGGGGAAAGGTGTTTGTTCATGTAGGTTTCAGTGCTCACTCTCATAATTGGGGTGTTCAATCAACATCTAATTAAGCTTGCCCTGTGTTCTAGTTCTTTCTGGTAAATTATCTTAGATTCTATCAATGGGAGGGTGCTATCCTAAGCCTTATTACAGCCTCCCGGTGGCCTGGTTGTCAGATAAATTTGAAGTTCAAGGGTATTAGTTATCTGTCGCCTAGGGGAAGGGGTGTTTTCAACTGTGAGTCTGGGGGATGGAGGAAGGCTCTTAACCTATTCTAGCCATGGGGCTAGGTAATCACGGGCCCCCCTGTGTTACTGTGTATGTTTACCGGTTGTTGGTTTGCATCCTTCAAGAGCTACACTTTTGTGGGTCTGGCTGCTTTGTTTATTGTAGGTATTCTGAACTGCTTTCTTTGGTCTCTCCCCTCCGTCTGAGATTTTGCCTCAACCACTTTAGTATGCCATGCCAATGGGGTCAACTTTTGTCAAGGGGGGGGGGGGCGGGGTGGGGGGCGGGGGAACCATCTTCACACAGGGCATCCTGATCCTGGCCACGGATTGCCCTCAGATACTTCAGACAACTGAGAGATTGAAGAAGTAGCCACCATCTCACCAGCTCGCTCCCTAGGTCATGTCGTGGCCCCTACTAGTTTGGAGTCCATCGTTGACCAGCTTCAGAATATCTAGATTAACATGGATATTCTTAGGGGCCACCGCTATGAAGATCACAATGAGCTTTTGGCTTACATAAATGACATCCAATACAGTCAAAACGAAATTATGGAACAATTGGACAACCGCCACTGCAGCCATCGTTGCACAAATGACCACCTTCGCATCTTGGAAGCGAGGGTGGAAGACATATTTTCATATGCATGAGCATGTTAATTACTTTGCAGCACCCCCTGTAATGCCCCCCAATCCCCCTCCTTGATATGTTGCCATTACTTCTGGTTATCTTTTTGTTCTATTTTAGTATGCTAAGGTTACAATGCCTATCAGAAATAATGGATGTCAACTACTTTCTATGGTTTTCTCCAGGCCCTGATCTCAACAAGTCTGGTCGGAATGAGGGAAAGAAGCTTGTTGAGATGATTTTTGTAGACATTGTTTTTTCTAAAAATCTAATGAAATTACTTTGAAAAGAAAAAAATGTATGTTCTATGGTTAACAAAGACTCATATTCTGGAAACTAGGCCATAGCCAAATTATTCTATAATTTTAAATTACAATGTTAATGTTATATAGTTAAAAACAAAGTTTTCTAATAAAACATTACTTGTAATTATGAAAAAAACAAAAGAAAGAGATGAATCCAAATACCAAAAAACAAAATGTTTTAAATTCAGAACAAATCTATAAGCCAACATATTGTACCCAATAGATTATTTTTTGAATTACATTTTGTGTCAAAAGTGTGTTCTAACCTCCATCTTATATGTCTCTTTTTTTTTTCTTTTTTCTTTTTTCTTTCTTCATTATTAATTTCTTAATGACAGCACTTTATATATTCTTATAATAATTGCATTTGAATTTTGTTTTTTTAAGTGAAGGTGGAAGAAATTTGATATATTTCAACTAAGGATATATATAATGTCAAAAGGGGTCATTAAATTATTCTTAGTGCAAAATTTGAAAAAAAAAGTTTGTACATCTAGCAATTTGTTGTCTCTTAATGTTTGATAAATCTGAAGAGAAAATATATTCAAATTGATTTTAATAGTAAATAGGCATGACATAATTTTAAATAATTATTTCGAAATTTATTAAGTATCACATATAGTTTAAAAAATATTTTTGAGAAGACGATTTCAAAAATTGTATGAAAATTAAAATGAATAATAATCCCTTGATCTAGGTGAGAACTAGAAAAAGTGTGCGAGAGGAGGCTTGACTTTCATTGTCACACTGCTTCACTAAGGGGGGAGGAGGTGCCAAATTTCCTTCCACCACTCGTCAAACTTCAACACATTAACTCATGGTACTCTCTTTAATTATTACACCTCCCAAGGTGTGCTGGGGATGCCTCAGTTTGGTAATTCCTTCATAATATCAACTCCAGCGAGGTCCAATTACAATGGTGAGGGGTACCTTCTACCTTTCTCATTGATGCCTTGTCATTTTTTGTTGTTTCCATCTTGGTGAAAAGGGTAGGTCCACGTCATCCTAACTTGGCCTCCCCTGAAACTATCAACGCTGCCCACCTGCTCACACAAAATCTAATTCCAAGAATTGCAACATTGTGGATACTCCAAGTGGCACTTAAAATTTGTTTGTTAATGCTCATGAAGGTAGACTTGGGATTCCACTATGTTCTCAACACCATTGCATGCCCAATACATGCCTCTCATCTACTCAGTTAATTCTAGTCTACCTGTGTAGGTTCTATGTTGTAGTGTTTTCCTACCCGAGGCCTCCCTCAAAGCCTATCTTTTATTACATGTTTGGTCTCTTTATACTCTCTTGGAACCTATCTTTATTTTTCCCTCCTCTCATCACTAGATTGTATCCAATATTTGTGTTGCTCCTTACTTTAACCCTCATAGAGCTTGTGCCTTTCCCTTTACCTTCCATTCTCACTCCGCCAAAGCATGCACTGTCACTCTACTTGTATATAATTTCACTATCCCTTGTCAATGCATGAGATGTTGACATGGCTGTATTAGACGTGGTAATGGAAACTGTTGATACCACTCACATACTCAATCTGCATTGCACAACTACAACGAGGCTACGTCTGAGCACATACAACATTGAATTAACAAAGCTACCATTAAATATATGCATGTTGGTGAGTCTCACACTTATGATGATATCCTTTCTTAAGCTGATTGGATTCCTGACCCTGCCCACACTCATGGAATGCATAACCATTACTTGTGCATAATATAGCTCCAATGGAACATCAAGACACTTATTGGGAAGGCACTCGAAAACAAGGAAGATAATAAAAGAAAAAATTCCCTCCAACTTAGCATCCTCTAGGCAGAAAATAGGAAAATATCATTGGAACACAAAGACATGGCAATGGGGATTGCAAAAATTGAAGCCCTACTTCACAAAGGGAAAGATATTGCCTCTCTCTGTAGTCTTGTTGCACTTATTGATGTATCTATATTAGCCTAGTCATCACTCTTACTCTTCTCACAAGAGTTGGAGGTGTTTCTCTATGATTGGTATTCCCACAATTACTATAGGCCAAAGAAAGAGTTATGGCCATTTTGTTTCAATTAGCATCGCATATCTTTTTTTTATACTTGTAATTCATGATTATACTCTTTCTTTTACCAGTTTTTGCACTCTATTTGTACTCTTTTGGACTAAGGATTTACTTTTCCATTGTTGATATGGTTTCCTAGTGTTAAATCACAACTGAAAACAACTTGATGTATGATATTTTTTGAATTTTAGTTAAAAATAAAATAATAATAATAATAAAATGAGATTAACATTAATAAACTATATATAATACATAAATGAACATAGGTTATATAGTGACAATCTTTGAAAGAGTGTTAAAATACCCAAGGATAAGACTGTAAAGCTAAACAATCCTTCTACCAAGACATCACAAGATGAAGACCTAAGAGAAAACACACTTCATTTCTTGAGAAAATGAGCTATACATGAACCTAATTTATAATAATAATAGAGGCTTCTAGTGATATGTAGAAGATAAGACTAATGACTCAATAGATAAGGATAAGACTTACAATGCAATTGATAAGTTTGCTACGTAAGCTTATGAGTTTCAAGACTCTTTTATTGGAACTGTAAAACCCCCGCCATAAGAAAAACGTAGGGAGGAAAATAAAGAAAAAACAAAAATAATGGGTCCCAAAAACTAGGCCTTTTTAGGTACCCATGTACAACATTTCATAAGAGGGAAAGAAAGCAATAAAAAGAAGAGATGAAAGAAGGAGGACTCAAGTTGACCCCCCAAGGACAACTTCCTTCACTCCAAGCATATGTCGTAGCTGAAGAAACCATGGTGATGCCAAGGAATTTGTAAAAGCATCTACTATTTGTTCTTTAGTAGGTACATATTCCAGGTTGAGAACACCGTCTTGAATAAGTTGGCAAATGAAGTGCATATGAATCTCAATGTGTTTAGTTCGTTGATGCTCCACAAACTTTATAGAAATTTGAATTACACTTTGATTATCAAACCATAAGAGAGTAGGTTGATCTTGCTGAATGTCAAACTCAAGCAATAAATGTTGTAGCCAAAGAACTTCTTGACTTGAGATAACTGCATCTCTATATTAAACTTATGTCGTAGATAATGTAATTATTGACTATTTCTTGCACAAGAAATAGGAGCAGATCTAAGACAGGAAACAAATCTAGAGGTGAATTTCTAACCATCCACTGATCCAACTCAGTTAGAATCAGTGAAACCTACAAGCTCAAGAGAACCAACAATATGTTGAATGCAAAAATTGGAAGTTCCCTAAATATATTTGAGAATATGGTGCACTACTTTCTAGTGACTCTGATGAGGATCCTGAGAAAATATAGAGACTAACTCGACTGCATAGGAAATGTTAGCTCAGATGTGTGTCAAATAAAATAAATTGCCAACAAGTTGGCGATATAATGTAGGATCCACCCAGGGAGTGGTGCAACTGGAAGTAAGAGTAACACCAAATTGAAAAGGGGTAGGTGTAGGCCTACAATTAGCCATTCCAAAATGCTAAAGTAAATCAAGAGCATATTTTTGATTGAAGATGGCAATTCCTTTTGAATATTGGTGAACCTACAAGCTAAGAAAGTAGTGTAGAATACCAAGATACGTCATATAAAATTGTCCCATTAATGCTTCCTTAACATCCTGAATCATAGATGAAGAACTCACTATGAGGATCAAATCATCCACATACATAACTAGAATCAATAAATCAGAGCCTTGTCTCTTACTGTAGATTGTCATATCAAAGTGACAATAATTGAGCCCTAAAGAAAGAAGAAAATTATCCATCTTCTCATACCAAGCTAGGAGCTTGTTTGATACCATAAATGATCACCTAAGCCTGTAGACAAGTGAAGGATTATGCACAAAACCAGGAGGTTGCTCCATGTAGATCACATGCAAGAAATAACTCTTAACATCCACTAGTAAACTGACCAGGCTTGAGAAGTTGCGAGAGAAAGTGGAGACAAATAAAATCCAACTTGGCGACATAGGGCAAAAGTCTCAGAATAGTCAGTTCCTTCAACCTGTGAAAATATCTTAGCTAGAAGACGTGGTTTATATTTTTTTACAAATCCATTTGCTGCATATTTGGTTCTGTAGACCCACTTGCAATGTACCAACTTGCGTCCCTTTGGAAGAGGAATAAGATCTCAAGTATGATTCTTCATTAAAGAAGAATACTCTTATGTCATGGAAACTTCCCACTTAGGTTTTTCCAATAACATCAAAAAATTGTTGTGGATCCTTTGAAATGGCATAACTCAAAAGAGATATTCCTTCGGACTGAGGTTGATTTGAGACTAGATAACTGAAATCGACAGCATCATAGCCAAATCTATCAGGATTCTTTCTCTTACGAAGAGTCCTCAAGGAATTATCTGGAATGAGCTGCTCATGTACAAGTTCTGCTGGTGTTGATGGTAGATTTTATTTTGGCTGAGGAACTTCAGTAGAACTTTCTTCTTCTTCCATATCTACAAAAGAATCACAATGATTAGAATCAATAATTGAGGTTTAGGTAGTTTGGGAAGAGGACGATCTTGGACTGTTATTTTCATCAAAATGAACATCTCTTTGGAAGAAAACTTTCTTAGAGGTAGGATCAAAGAGTCGATAATCTTCCATGTCCTCACAGTAACCAACAAATATCAATTGTTGACTTTTCTTTTGCATGGATTTACGTTTTTCATATGGAAGTAACACCCAAGAAGGACTTCCAAATACCCTAAAAGAAGATACATCAGGCTTCTCACGTGTCCAAGCTTCCATTGGAGTCATATTGTGAACAACCTTATGAGGCATCCTATTGTGAATGTAATTGGAAAAAATAACTGCTTCAACTCGGAAAGTAAGTGCCAAGTTCTTGGAATGAATCATGCAATTAGCCATCTCCTTAAGTGTTCTTACACAAAAACCCGCACGATTTAGTAAACTTCCAAACCATTATCTTTACCTTTTGAGTGGTCCCAGGGTGGATCCTAGAGTAGTGGTTAGTCCACATGATCAATTCCCAACGAGGTCAGTGTGAAAATACAACAGCCCCCCTCGAATGCAAATTGGGGAACCGAACCTAGGCCAAGGCTCTAATACCATGTTGAGGTTTTCCTATATACCAAACATGCAGGCATTGGTAAGCTTCCAAACCACTATCATTACCTTTTTTGAATGGTCCCAAAACATAATAAATTTCTCCCTTTTTTATACACTTCTTAGAAAACATTTTTTATGAAGTTCGTTTCACCCTTTTTAATATGATTTCACTTTTTATTAAAAAAGGATGTGATCAGATAAAAATAAAATGGAAAAATCGTGACAAACAAAAACCTGACAAATGTAAATGTGCCTCTCCAATATAACTTGGGTCGTTTCAACTCCAGAGAATTACAACACCATCCATCAACCACACAGTAATTCAGCAATGCCACTAGCATCAAACAACAAGGGATACTTCGTTGGGCTTCAATGACTCGGTTGACCCTTGACACAATAGTTTGTGAGAGGAAAAAGGTGAAATTTCACTAGCTAAATGGTTTTCCCACAATTTACGGCATGTAGCCACACTTTTGGAACTGTGGATTTGCTTGTGCGTGGAGGTGAAGAACTAGTCCTGCATAAACTGCTATAGATCCCTTGAAGGAGAGAGCGCAATAAGCCTTGGCTTATGCATGGAAAAGGTCTACGTAAATATGAGATTAGAAAGGGAAGTATCCTCACTTGAGTGTTGCGATGCAAAATAACAAACCCCAAATAGAACTAGATGCAAAACTAGATACTAAAAAAAATTAAAATGGAACTCAAAGAAGATGAGAAGGGAGCTCGTGGTATAGCTCTGATACCATGAAAGAATATTAAAATACCCAAGAATAAGACTGCAAAGCTAAGCAACCCTTCTACCAAGTAAACACAAGATGAAGAATGAAGAGAAAACACACTTCATTGCTTGAGAAAATGAAGTATACATAAACCTAATTTATAGAAACAATAGAGACTTCTATCGATAGTTAGAAGATAAAACTGATGACTCATAAATAAGAATAAGACTCACAACGCAGTTGATAAAATTGCTACATAAACTTATAAGTTTCAAAAATCTTTTATTAGAACTCTAACCATCTTAACCTATCTTATTTAATTTTCTTCTTATCGAAGTCTATATTTATTTGTTTTCCCATCTTTTCATATTTATAATATGAAAAATTAAACTAATTAAAATAATTTGTCCATAGGTTACACATATTGTTCTTGGCAGATTTACACGTGGGAATATGAACATAAGAGAGTTGCCAACTATCACTAGAGATCCCTTCACTAAAAACATTGTTGCCTTGGCCTAATTGCCTATGGAGCTTGAAGAAATTTTGGATAATATGATTATTGAAATGCTTGCCCCATTTTAAAACTGTGCGAGATTGAGTTGATAGGTGGAGAATACTAACCACCTTTTATGATGGCACTTAACAATATTGAATGGTTACTTGTATAGAGTAGTCGATTAAGGAAATTTTCGTTCAAATGACGGAGAGGAAACCATCAAATACTAAATTCAACAAGGTTGAGAGTTGTAATGGTCTTTAATAGAGGGTATCTAAGGTAGCATGTGGCGAGGGTGTTTAACTTGAATTTCAATGTCTTAGCATCCACAAATGTGCCCAGCCCAGCCCAATTATGTTATAGTTATTATTCACAATGATTTGTCTGTTTTCAACATATATTTTTTTCGAGATTTTGCTTTTTGGATGCTTTTGAGTAAGAATAAAAAAATTCATAACTTCTTTACCAATGTATATTGTGCTTAAAATTATGGTATAATAATATATTAATATAATTATAATAATATTCATATTACACCATAAAAATTTAAATTGAATCCGTGGACCATTATTTACGTGACTCGTAACTTATCTTAAAGGGTTTAACACTTTGTATCAGGTGTTGGAATGCAATTTTTGTTTAAATAAATATGGTCGTCTGTCAAGTTAATTTTACTCCAGATTATTTTCTGCGTGTAAATCTGGTTTATTTATTTGTGTCCGCTCTATTGTAATTTTTTGGATGAGTTTGGTTTTCATGGGTCTTTTATCATGGTTCTACCAACTCCAACCCTGCTACACTTATTATTACAATGATTCTATTCAGGTTTCTTTACTCTTTAGGTTAAGTGTGGAATGATTATATTATGGTTTTACCCTTTTTTATTACAACTACAATGATACCAGATAGTTTGAGGGATTGTCCTTGGGCTGCGAGTAAACAACAAGACTCATGAACTAACCCTTTAACCCTCGGTCCTTCTATTTTTTCACATAGTCTTCTTATATGTAAGTTGTGAACAAGATTCTTCCTAAGTTTACCCTTGCCCAAAATTTGCTAGACACGATTAAGTTTATTCCCATCTCAGCTATATCTCTGTCTTGAGATTTATCCAAGTTTCTAACAGGAACCCTCTGCCAACTCCTGTTTAGAATTTTTTCCCGCTTATACTTGCAATAATCATTATCTAAAGAAGGCCATATTGGGGGTACAAAGTTCATCCACAATCATAAGGATAAAAATACTTAATTATAAGCATTCCTTATCACACACCCTAAGTTTAACCTCAATAACAACTTTCACAACACAGTTATTTTTAACTTGCAAAAGATATTTAAAACAACATATGCAACACACGTTTCTTTTTCTTTTTTTTTCCTTCTCTTATCTACTAAAAGCAGTGAAAGTAGCATGTACAATACCATCATGTATAACGCACATCATTTCTCATTTTTATTTACTAGTAACATTCAAAACAACATTTCATACCATTAAAATATTATCTAAGTTACCAACAATGTTCCCTCAAGCAGTCACAACCACAACTAGATTAGTCCGCAGACTGCATCTCCCCCTGAGAGAACCTCGCCTCTAGGGTAGTTTTCAGGCAAATACTGCACATACTTTTTCCTACAACTATCTGGTCCCAACTAGACTTAGTCGAGGTCAACTTTTGTTCAATAAGGTTCCTTTGGCCAACCAATAGGAAAAGGAAAAAGTCTGTCTCATAGAACAACCCTTTCAACTTCTATAGTTATTCCACTTCAGGTCACGCCAATTTCATTAATCCTCTCAATATTCTCCCCTTTCATTTTTAACCTTCTCCTTCAAAGAGAAGTTTTGGCAAGTAACCACTTGACCCATAACTATCCAACTACGCTAACAGATGGTTTCATTTTTACCTTCCTGTTCATGTGGTTCCCTCTTGCGTAAACATTTCATTTTTTTAATACAAACACATATTTCCTACTTAACATTAGACCTTTACATGGTCTTCGAGGTAATATAATGTCTTTAACCACAATAAAAAGAAAATATTTACAAATTACCAGGGGATGTGACAGTTAAATCTTATATTAGAGGAATTCTGTTTAGAGGTTATGAAATGGATGGTGGATTTCCAAGAATGGTTTAACTAGTATCCATCTTCTCGGTTAAAATTGTTAGGATGTTTATCAATTTCTGGGGCTTCCCTAATGACACAGTTCGAATGGAAGGGGGCAGAGGCTAAGATTTTCATTTTATCAAAACAAATGAGATGCTTGGTATTATGGGAGTGCTCAACAATGGCGGATTTTGATATATGGTTATGATAGGTATCGACCATATGTTCTTTAAGACGAGCTTTGAAGGATCTACTGGTTTGTCCTATGTAAGACATTTGACAAGAGCAAGGGATTAATTAAACTTCTGGACCAAGCATATGGTCATTTTTTCCCTTAGCAAATCTAAAGAGTTGGTTGAGGATTTTGTGGGGCTTGAAGAAGGTTTTGATGTTCTTTCTAGAAAGAATTTTGATATATGATTAGTAACTCCTTGAATATAGGGCAAGGTAACTTTGGCTAAGGGAAGGTTACTGGGAAGGTTTTTACTATGGGGATGGAAGACCGAGCAAAAGGCCTTGTTCATCTGGGATGTGGAGTAACTATTGGATCTGAGGGCTTTGGTAAGATGGGTTTTTTCTTTGGGAAAGGATTGTGAAGAAGAGATCTGAATGGTTCAGTTGGAACACTAAATATAATTCAGTCCACGGGGCATAGAATAGACGATGATGAGGTGTACTGTTAAGTCACTCCTTGATGTGAAGGTCATCGGTTTGAAACTCCATGTGCAAAAATCTAGTTATGTTAAAGGGTTCGTGTGGCCCAAGCCAAGTACAACTCATGGTGATTTTGACATCTTAAATGCCTTGGGTTGTGATTTCTCAAGCCGCAAGTTAAACTTAAAGTAATCTCTAATAAACTCATACCACTTACATAAATTAAACTTAATATAATCTGTAATTGACAAACAAAAAAACTTATTAAACTTTTAATAATATAATTTATTTCTTTTGATATATAAAAAGCTATGATCTATCTCCCTCTTTACGAGCCATGCTCTAAAATTCTACCATCTCCGCATCATTTTAATTCCAAAAACATTAAAATATTGGTAAAGGTCCTGTCACATATCCCTTCGTTTTAGTTTCAAAGGCGTTAAAAGTACCATTCAAAATGAGCACAAATCTTTGTATTAGTATCAAATCAATATTTTTAGTTTCTTAATTTTTATCACTGTCCACCTTGAAGCCACGATGCGTTATCTCGATCCATGTCTTCAATCTGAGTTGGTGAAAGAAAGCGATGTTAGTTGCCCACATGGAACAATGTGTAATTAATGTAAAATAAACATAGAGTTAGTTTAGGCAAATAAAAGGTAAATTAATTATTAATTTAGTAATTGATTTGGTGAAACAAAAAATTTAATGGGATTTGGCAGGTCTTGAAGTTGTAATGAAAATAAAGTTGAGTGGGATAATAAGAATTTTTAGTGAAGTAATATGAATTTTGCACATGGATATTATTTTTAAAAATATTAAATTTATTT
>APFE030341006.1:91566-107927 GCA_000404065.3 Pinus taeda
TTAAATTGAATCCGTGGACCATTATTTACATGACTTATCTTAAAGGGTTTAACACTTTGTATCAGGTGTTGGAATGCAATTTTTGTTTAAATAAATATGGTCGTCTGCCAAGTTAATTTTACTCCAGATTATTTTCTGCGTGCAAATCTGGTTTATTTATTTGCGTCCACTCTATTGTAATTTTTGAATAAGTTTGGTTTTCATGGGGTCTTTTATCATGGTTCTACCAACTCCAACCCGCCTACACTTATTATTACAATGATTCTATTCAGGTTTCTTTACTCTTTAGGTTAAGTGTGGAATGATTATATTATGGTTTTACCCTTTTTTTTATTATAACTACAATGGTACCAGATAGTTTGAGGGATTGTCCTTGGGCTGCTAGTAAACAGCAAGGTTCATGAACTAATTCTTTAACCCTCGGTCCTTTTATTTTCTCACATAGTCTTCTTATATGTAAGTTGTGAACAAGATTCTTCCTAAGTTTACCCTTGCCCAAAACTTGCTAGACACGATTAAGTTTATTCCCATTTGAGCTATGTCTCTGTCTTGAGACTTATCCAAGTTTCTAACAGGAACCCTCTGCCAACTCTCGTTTAGAATTTTTTCCCGCTTATACTTGTAATAATCATTATCTAAAGATGGCCATATTGGGGTACAAAGTTCATCCACAATCATAAGGATAATAATACTTAATTATAATCATTCTTTATCACACACCTTAAGTTTAACCTCAATAACAAATTTCACAACACAGTTATTTTTAACTTGCAAAAGATATTTAAAACAACATATGCAGCACACGTTTCTTTTTCTTTTTTTCCTTTTCTTATCTACTAGAAGCATTGAAAGCAGCATGTATAATACAATCATGTATAACGCACATCATTTCTCATTTTTATTTACTAGTAACATTCAAAACAACATTTCATACCATTAAAATATTATCTAAGTTACCAACAGATGTTCCTGCAAGCAGTCACAACCACAACCATATTAGTCCGCAGACTGCACATCCTCCTAAGAGAACCTCGCCTCTAGGGTAGTTTTCAGGGCAATACTGCACATACTTTTTCCTACAACTATCTGGTCCCAACTAGACTTAGTCGAGGTCAACTTTTGTTCAAGAAGGTTCCTTTGGCCAACCAACAGGAAAAGGAAAAGGTCTGTCTCATAGAACAACCCTTTCAACTTCTATAGTTATTCCACTTCAGGTCACGCCAAGTTCATTAATCCTCACAATTTTCTCCCCTTTCATTTTTAACCTTTTCCTTCAAAGAGAAGTTTGGGTAGGTAACCACTTGACCCATAACTATCCAACTACGCTAACAAATGGTTTCATTTTTACCTTCCTGTTCATGTGGTTCCCTCTTGCGTAAACATTTCATTTTTTTAATACAAACACATATTTCCTACTTAACATTAGACCTTTACATGGTCTTCGAGGTAATATAATGTCTTTAACCACAATAAAAAGAAAATATTTACAAATTACCAAGGGATGTGACAGTTAAATCTTATACTAGAGGAATTCTGTTTAGAGGTTAAGAAATGGATGGTGGATTTCCAAGAATGGTTTAACTAGTATCCATCTTCTCGGTTAAAATTGTTGGGATGTTTATCAATTTCTGGGGCTTCCCTAATTACACAGTTCGAATGGAAGGGGGCAGAGGCTAAGATTTTCATTTTATCAAAACAAATGAGATGCTTGGTATTATGGGAGTGCTTAGCAATGGCGGATTTTGATATGTCGTTATGATAGGTATCGACCATATGTTCTTTAAGACGAGCTTTGAAGGATCTACTGGTTTGTCCTATGTAAGACATTTTGACAAGAGCAAGGGATTAATTAAACTTCTGGACCAAGCATATGGTCATTTTTTCCCTTAGCAAATCTAAAGAGTTGGTTGAGGATTTTGTGGGGCTTGAAGAAGGTTTTGATGTTCTTTCTAGAAAGAATTTTGATATATGATTAGTAACTCCTTGAATATAGGGAAAGGTAACGTTGGCTAAGGGAAGGTTACTGGGAAGGTTTGTACTATGGGGATGGAAGACTGAGCAAAAGGCCTTGTTCATCTGGGATGTGGAGTAACCATTGGATCTGAGGGCTTTGGTAAGATGGGTTTTTTCTTTGGGAAAGGATTGTGAAGAAGAGATCTGAATGGTTCAGTTGGAACACTAAATATAATTCAGTCCATGGGGCATAGAATAGACGATGATGAGGTGTACTGTTAAGTCACTCCTTGATGTGAAGGTCATCAGTTTGAAATTCTATGTGCAAAAATCTAGTTATGTTAAAGGGTTCGTGTGGTCCAAGCCAAGTACAACTCATGGTGATTTTGACATCTTAAATGCCTTGGGTTGTAATTTCTCAAGCCGCAAGTTAAACTTAAAGTAATCTCTAATAAACTCATACCACTTACATAAATTAAACTTAATATAATCTGTAATTGACAAACAAAAAAAACTTATTAAACTTTTAATAATATAATTTATTTCTTTTGATATATAAAAAGCTATGATCTATCTCCCTCTTTGCGAGCCATGCTCTAAAATTCTACCATCTCCGCATCATTTTAATTCCAAAAACATTAAAATATTGGTAAAGGTCCTATCACATATCCCATCGTTTTAGTTTCAAAGGCGTTAAAAGTACCATTCAAAATGACCACAAATCTTTGTATTAGTATCAAATCAATAGTTTTAGTTTCTAAATTTGTATCTTCTAAAGTGTGAATCATTCACTGTCCACCTTGAAGCCACGATGCGTTATCTCGATCCATATCTTCAAGCTTGTATAAGTGGGTGAAAGAAAGCGATGTTAGTTGCCCACATGGAACAATGTGTAATTAATGTAAAATAAACATAGAGTTAGTTTAGGCAAATAAAAGGTAAATTAATTATTAATTTAGTAATTGATTTGGTGAAACAAAAAATTTAATGGGATTTGGCAGGTCTTGAAGTTGTAATGAAAATAAAGTTGAGTGGGATAATAAGAATTTTTAGTGAAGTAATATGAATTTTGCACATGGATATTATTTTTAAAAATATTAAATTTATTTAAATTTTAGTTTTTTCAATTAAAAAAATAAAATATTCCAATTTTTTTATGAAATGAGTAAATTTTAAGCTATAATGAACATAATGTATAATGGTTTACATATTAATACATAATTCTGTTTTGCACAATGCATCGGAAAAAATAATAAATAATGTTTTAAAATAAAATATTTGTTTATTTGAAATATCAAAATTTATTTTATTTATAAATACTTCTTTTAAAATTAAAAATTGAAAATTTGATATTATAAATTTGATGTATTTTTTAATTATTAAAAAAATATAATATAAAAATAATTGAGAAGTTGAAAAATATAATCTAATTTTTATTATTAAAAAAAATTATATATATATATATATTATATATAATTATATTTATATATATATATATATATTATAATGTATTTTTTCATTATATGTAGTGATATATAACAAGGGTTACATAGTAATTTCATTTAGCTTAAATATATTTTAATTAAACTTGAAAACAATAGACATAAATATTTATAACAAAAATAAAACAACTAATTAAACACTCTATTATTGAATGCCATTATCAAAAATTAAGAAATGGTATTAACTAATATTGTTTATATTAACTTATATACACTTTAATATATATGTGTGTATTTTTGCTCTACCTTGGATATGGCTGTTAACACTGACAAAACAAAAGTTATGATTATCAAATCCAAGAAGGACACGTACCCTAATTTTATGTATGACAATAGTAACTTGGAGGAAGTGTCTTCTTACAAGTACCTAAGAATTGATATTCATCACAAGCTCAACTCGAACTATAGCATTGAGAGAAGGATTAATAGGGGGTGGAAAGCTTATTTTGGTCTTGAAAATAATTGTAAAACGTCAAACCTTGTAATGTGGGATAGAAAAAGTTCCTCTTTGAAACTTTAGTCACTCCTGTTATCTTATATGGAAGTGAGGTTTGGGGTTGCAGCATCCCTAGAGAATCTTGGAGAAAGATTGAGCAAATCCAGAAGCGTTTTATAACGTATAACCTCAAAATTAAAAGCAATACACCCTATCCTATTCTCCTTGTAGAAGTGGGTCTTTCCCTTATGGAGAGCCTAGCTATGACTAGGCTTCTGTTGTACAAGCGCAAACTCAATAACATAGGAGATCATAGACTTCCTAAGCTAGTTTTAAATTCCATCCAAAACCACCTAAAGCTCAAATGAGGTTGGTATAAAGACACCAAGGCCCGGTTAAATCATTGGGAGATCGACGAGAATGTTGCATTGGAAAACATTAATAATATTAAAAATATTGTTACTTCTAGGTTCAAAGAAAAAATGCGGTGTGAGAAAGATTTAGCAGCTAAAAGAAAATTAAGATATTAAAAGGAGATCATCAACCCCACCTTAGAAGATCAAAAATATCTCTCTGTTTTAACTAGCTCAAAGAAGAAAATTAATATAGCCAAGATTAGAATGAACTCTCATGAGCTCTATAGTGAAACGGTTCATTGGGCAGTTCCTAAAACACCATGGATGGAAAGGACCTGCCATCTCTGTGATAATATGAACATTGAGGATGAAAGTCACTTCCTCTTAGAGTGCCCCGCATACAACCACATTAGATCTCAGTTTCTTAATATTTGTTGTAAAACTGACCTTCCTAGTTTTTTACAATGTCAAAATTATAGTGAGCTCAGGAGGCTTCTCTCCAAGCTTTTTGAGCATAGGAATAAAATCTTAAACCAAACTAAATAATTCGTCTCTTAGGTCTGATAGACCAAAGTTTGGTCTCAGTGGACATTAACCATCATCATCATCATCATATATATTTATGTGTTTTATTTTTTATTAATATATATTATTTTATAATTAAATTTATTGAAATGTGTTTTTAATATAATAATAAGTAATCTTAAGGAAATATGGAAAAGAAAAAGAAAGTAAAAGTCACAAAATTAGAACAATAGAAAAATGAAAAAAAAGAAGAAAAAGTTAGTTAAAAAGGAAATAAAACTAAAAACAAAAGAATTAGTAACTAATAGAAATGGAAGTTACTAAAAAAACCCATAATAAGACCTCAACCAATCACCTTACAAATGAATATATTTAAATAATAATAAAAAATAACAAATAATTATTTCGCAATGCTATGGATTACCTGCATAAATTTTTGGTCAAAGCAAAACTGAAAGCGTAATACCATGCCAATGAATCCGTAATACCATTCGTGTTGTGGGTATAATAAATAAAGTTATTGATATTCATTTTATTCAAAAAAAAAAGTTAATAGATAATTTATATTTATGTTTTTTCATTTTTTATTATATAAATTTATATCATATTACATTAGTATAATGGTTTTATGAGTTTATATTAAATTTATTCAAATTTAAAATTGAACAAGAGGAAGGTCTTTATGTTGATATACAAATGGATACAAATGGAGATTGCATCTCAAGTGACATCCTGTACAATCGTTGATCACTTAGATACTACCCCATCTTAGCCTCTCCATGACGATGTTTTATCACCCCTCTTAAGTAGCATAAGAACTTCAAGGGACTCCTCCTTCATTAGCCTCTCTTTGGCTACATAAGGGACTTTCAGTATTTTATGCCTCTAACACATGCAGTTGATGAAACAATATGAAATTCTAACCATTGCAACAACATATTTCATTCTTAAAATGGTGTAGTTAACAAATGCATGACTAAAACCTCAGGTTGACATAAAAATTAAATCTCATACATGTAAGATATTTTCTAAATTTCTTCTTTGATTTTAATATGTTTTATGGTTTTCTGGGTCAAGGCCTTGGGTGAGAAACGGGGTGGATGCCTAGGCTTGATTGTTTTAGGTCGACACTAGTTTGCTGGATTGCTTGTGGGATCCCGGAACGTGAGAAATTGGGGTGTCGCTTTGTCTTCACATCTTCAGTTTTCATTCTTGGAATGTCATGTTTCTAGGGCTTCCAGAACTCACGCCTGCAGTTCGGGGAAAGGTGTTTGTTCATGTAGGTTTCAGTGCTCACTCTCATAATTGGGGTGTTCAATCAACATCTAATTAAGATTTCCCTGTGTTCTAGTTCTTTCTGGTAAATTATCTTAGATTCTATCAATGGGAGGGTGCTATCCTAAGCCTTATTATAGCCTCCCAGTGGCCTGGTTGTCAGATAAATTTGAAGTTCAAGGGTATTAGTTATTTGTCGCCTAAGGGAAGGGGTGATTTCAACTGCGAGTCTGGGGGCTGGAGGAAGGCTCTTAACCTATTCTAGCCATGGGGCTGGAGGAAGGCTCTTAACCTATTCTAACCATGGGGCTGGGTAATCACGGGCCCCCCTGTGTTACTGTGTATGTTTACCGGTTGTTGGTTTGCATCCTTCAAGAGCTACACTTCTGTGGGTCTGGCTGCTTTGTTTATTGTAGGTATTCTGAACTGCTTTCTTTGGCCTCTCCCCTCCATCTGAGATTTTGCCTCAACCACTTTAGTATGCCATGCCAATGGGGTCAGCTTTGTCGACGGGGGGGGGGTTTCGGGGAACCATCTTCGCACATGGCATCCCAATCCTGGCCACGGATTGCCCTCAGATACTTCAGACAACCGAGAGACTGAAGAAGTAGCCACCATCTCACCAGCTCGCTCCCTAGGTCATGTTGTGGCCCCTACTAGTTTGGAGTCCATCGTTGACCAGCTTCAGAATATCCAGATTAACATGGATATTCTTAGGGGCCACCGCTATGAAGATCACAATGAGATTTTGGCTTACATAAATGACATCCAATACAGTCAAAACGAAATTATGGAACAATTGGACAACCGCCACTGCAGCGACCGTCGCACAAATGACCACCTTCGCATCTTGGAAGCGAGGGTGGAAGACATATTTTCATATGCATGAGCATGTCAATTACTTTGCAGCGCCCCCTGTAATGCCCCCCAATCCCCCTCCTTGATATGTTGCCATTACTTCTGGTTATCTTTTTGTTCTATTTTAGTATGCTAAGGTTACAATGCCTATCAGAAATAATGGATGTCAAATACTTTCTATGGTTTTCTCCAGGCCCTGATCTCAACAAGTTTGGTCGGAATGAGGGAAAGGAGCCTGTTGAGATGATTTTTGTAGACATTGTTTTTTCTAAAAATATAATGAAATTACTTTGAAAAGCAAAAAATATATGTTCTATGGTTAACAAAGACTCATATTCTAGAAACTAGGCCATAGCCAAATTATTCTATAATTTTAAATTACAATGTTAATGTTATATAGTTAAAAACAAAGTTTTCTAATAAAAAATTACTTGTAATTATGAAAAAAAACAAAAGAAAGAGATGAATCCAAATACCAAAAAACAAAATGTTTTAAATTCAGAACAAATCTATAAGTCAACATATTGTACCCAATAGATTATTTTTTGAATTACATTTTGGGTCAAAAGTGTGTCCTAACCTCCATCTTATATGTCTCTTTTTTTTTCTTTTTTCTTTTTTCTTTCTTCATTATTAATTTCTTAATGAGAGCACTTTAGATATTCTTACCATAATTGCATTTGAATTTTGTTTTTTTAAGTGAAGGTGGAAGAAATTTGATATATTTCAACTAAGGATATATATAATGTCAAAAGGGGTTATTAAATTATTCTTAGTGCAAAATTTGAAAAAAAAAGTTTGTACATCTAGCAATTTGTTTTCTTTTAATGTTTGATAAATCTGAAGTGAAAATATATTCAAATTGACTTTAATAGTAAATAGGCATGAAATAATTTTAAATAATTATTTCGAAATTTATTAAGTATCACATATAGTTTAAAAAATATTTTTGAGACGACGATTTCAAAAATTGTATGAAAATTAAAATGAATAATAATCCCTTGATCTAAGTGAGAACTAGAAAAAGTGTGCGAGAGGAGGCTTGACTTTCATTGTCACACTACTTCACTAAGGGGGGAGGAGGTGCCAAATTTCCTTCCACCACTCGTCAAACTTCAACACATTAACTCATGGTACTCTCTTTAATTATTACACCTCCCAAGGTGTGCTGGGGATGCCTCAGTTTGGTAATTCCTTCATAATATCAACTCCAGCGAGGTCCATTTACAATGGTGAGGGGTACCTTCTACCTTTCTCATTGATGCCTTGTCATTTTTTGTTCTTTCCATCTTGGTGAAAAGGGTAGGTCCAGGTCATCCTAACTTGGCCTCCCCTGAAACTATTAACGCTACCCACCTACTCACACAAAATCTAATTCCAAGAATTGCAACATTGTGGATACTCCAAGTGGCACTTAAAATTTGTTTGTTAATGCTTATGAAGGTAGACTTGGGATTCCACTATGTTCTCAACACCATTGCATGCCCAATACATGCCTCTCATCTACTCAGTTAATTCTAGTCTACCTGTGTAGGTTCTATGTTGTAGTGTTTTCCTACCCCAGGCCTCCCTCAAAGCCTATCTTTTATTACATGTTTGGTCTCTTTATACTCTCTTGGAACCTATCTTTATTTTTCCCTCCTCTCATCACTAGATTGTATCCAATCTTTGCGTTGCTCCTTACTTTAACCCTCATAGAGCTTGTGCCTTTCCCTTTACCTTCCATTCTCACTCCGCCAAAGCATGCGTTGTCACTCTACTTGTATATAATTTCACTATCCCTTGTCAATGCATGAGATGTTGACATGGCTATATTGGACGTGGTAATGGAAACTGTTGATACCACTCACATACTCAATCTGCATTGCACAACTACAACGAGGCTACGTCTGAGCACATACAACATTGAATTAACCAAGCTAACATTAAATCTATGCATGTATGTGAGTCTCACACTTACGATGATATCCTTTCTTAAGCTGATTGGATTCTTGACCCTGCCCACACTCATGGAATGCATAACCATTACTTGTGCATAATAGAGCTCCAATGGAACATCGAGACACTTATTGGTAAGGCACTCGAAAACAAGGAAGATAATAAAAGAAAAAATTCCCTCCAACTTAGCATCCTCTAGGCAGAAAATAGGAAAATATCATTGGAACACAAAGACATGGCAATGGGGATTGCAAAAATTGAAGCCCTACTTCACAAAGGGAAAGATATTGCCTCTCTCTGTAGTCTTGTTGCACTTATTGATGTATCTATATTAGCCTAGTCATCACTCTTACTCTTCTCACAAGAGTTGGAGGTGTTTCTCTATGATTGGTATTCCCACAATTATTATAGGCCAAAGAAAGAGTTATGGCCATTTTGTTTCAATTAGCATCGCATATATATTTTTTATACTTGTAATTCATGATGATACTCTTTCTTTTACCAGTTTTTGCACTCTATTTGTACTCTTTTGGACTAAGGATTTACTTTTCCATTGTTGATATGGTTTCCTAGTGTTAAATCACAACTGAAAACAACTTGATGTATGATATTTTTTGAATTTTAGTTAAAAATAAAATAAAATGAGATTAACATTAATAAACTATATATAATACATAAATAAACATAGGTTATATAGTGACAATCTTTGAAAGAGTGTTAAAATACCCAAGGATAAGACTGTAAAGCTAAACAATCCTTCTACCAAGACATCACAAGATGAAGACCTAAGAGAAAACACACTTCATTTCTTAAGAAAATGAGCTATACATGAACCTAATTTATAATAATAATAGAGGCTTCTAGTGATATATAGAAGATAAGACTAATGACTCAATAGATAAGGATAAGACTTACAATGCAATTGATAAGTTCGCTACGTAAGCTTATGAGTTTCAAGACTCTTTTATTGGAACTGTAAAACCCCCCCATAAGAAAAACGTAGGGAGGAAAATAAAGAAAAAACACAAAGAATGGGTTCCAAAAACTAGGCCTTTTTAGGTACCCATGTACAACATTTCATAAGAGGGAAAGAAAGCAAGAAAATGAAGAGATGAAAGAAGGAGGACTCAAGATGACCCCCCAAGGACAACTTCCTTCACTCCAAGCATATGTCGTAGCTGAAGAAACCATGGTGATGCCAAGGAATTTGTAAAAGCATCTACTATTTGTTCTTTAGTAGGTACATATTCTAGGTTGAGAACAACATCTTGAATAAGTTGCCAAATGAAGTGCATATGAATCTCAATGTGTTTAGTTCGTTGATGCTCCACAAACTTTATAGAAATTTGTATTACACTTTGATTATCACACCATAAGAGAGTAGGTTGATCTTGCTGAATGTCAAACTCAAGCAATAAATGTTGTAGCCAAAGAACTTCTTGACTTGAGATAACTGCATCTCTATATTAAACTTATGTCGTAGATAATGTAATTATTGACTATTTCTTGCACAAGAAATAGGAGCAGATCTAAGATAGGAAACAAATCTAGAGGTGGATTTCTAACCATCCACTGATCCAACTTAGTTAGAATCAGTGAAACCTACAAGCTCAAGAGAACCAACAATATGTTGAATGCAAAAATTGGAAGTTCCCTAAATATATTTGAGAATATGGTGCACTACTTTCTCGTGACTCTGATGAGGATCCTGAGCAAATCTAGAGACTAGCTCGACTGCATAGGCAATGTTAGCTCTGATGTGTGTCAAATAAAATAAATTGCCAACAAGTTGGTGATATAATGTAGGATCCACCCAGGGAGTGGTGCAACTGGAAGTAAGAGTAACACCAAATTGAAAAGGGGTAGGTGTAGGCCTACAATTAGCCATTCCAAAATGATAAAGTAAATCAAGAGCATATTTTTTATGGAAGATGGCAATTCCTTTTGAATATTGGTGAACTTAGAAGCCAAGAAAGTAGTGTAGAATACCAAGATACGTCATATAAAATTGTCCCATTAATGCTTCCTTAACATCCTGAATCATAGATGAAGAACTCACTATGAGAATCAAATCATCCACATACATAACTAGAATCAATAAATCAGAGCCTTGTCTCTTAGTGTAGATTGTCATATCAAAGTGACAATAATTGAGCCCTAAAGAAAGAAGAAAATTATCCATCTTCTCATACCAAGCTAGGAGCTTGTTTGATACCATCAAATGATCACCTAAGCCTGTAGACAAGTGAAGGATTATGCACAAAACCAGGAGGTTGCTCCATGTAGATCACATGCAAGAAATAACTCTTAACATCCACTAGTAAACTGACTAGCCTTGAGAAGTTGCAAGAGAAAGTGGAGACAAATAAAATCCATCTTGGCGACATAGGGCAAAAGTCTCAGAATAGTCAATTCCTTCAACCTGTGAAAATATCTTAGCTAGAAGATGTGGTTTATATTTTTTACAAATCCATTTGCTGCATATTTGGTTCTGTAGACCCACTTGCAATGTACCAACTTGCGTCCCTTTGGAAGAGGAATAAGATCTCAAGTATGATTCTTCATCAAAGAAGAATACTCTTATGTCATGGAAACTTCCCACTTAGGTTTTGCCAATAACATCAAAAAATGATTGTGGATCCTTTGAAATGGCATGATTCAAAAGAGAGATTCCTTCGGACTGAGGTTGATTTGAGACTAGATAACTGAAATCGACAGCATCATAGCCAAATCTATCAGGATTCTTTCTCTTACGAAGAGTCCTCAATGAATTATCTGGAATGAGCTACTCATGTACAAGTTCTGCTGGTGTTGATGGTAGATTTTATTTTGGCCGAGGAACTTCAGTAGAACTTTCTTCTTTTTCCATATCTACAAAAGAATCACAATGATTAGAGACAATAATTGAGGTTTAGGCAGTTTGGGAAGAGGACAATCTTGGACTGTTATTTTCATCAAAATGAACATCTCTTTGGAAGAAAACTTCCTTAGAGGTAGGATCAAAGAGTCAATAATATTCCATGTCCTCACAGTAACCAAAAAATATCAATTGTTGACTTTTCTTTTGCATGTATTTACGTTTTTCATATGGAAGTAACACCCAAGAAGGAATTCCAAATACCCTAAAAGAAGATACATCAGGCTTCTCACGTGTCCAAGCTTCCATTGGAGTCATATTGTGAACAACCTTATGAGGCATCCTATTGTGAATGTAATTGGAAAAAATAACTGCTTCAACTCGGAAAGTAAGTGCCAAGTTCTTGGAATGAATCATGTAATTAGCCATCTCCTTAAGTGTTCTTACACAAAAACCCGCACGATTTAGTAAACTTCCAAACCATTATCTTTACCTTTTGAGTGGTCCCAAGGTGGATCCTAGAGTAGTGGTTAGTCCACATGATCGATTCCCAACGAGGTCAGTGTGAAAATACAACAGCCCCTCTCGAATGCAAATTGGGGAATCGAACCTAGGCCAAGGCTCTAATACCATGTTGAGGTTTTCTTGTATACCAAAACACACAAGCATTGGTAAACTTCCAAACCATTATCATTACCTTTTTTTGAATGGTCCCAAAACATAATAAATTTCTCCCTTTTTAATACACTTCTTAGAAAACATTTTTTATGAAGTTCATTTCACCCATTTTAATATGATTTCTCTTTTTATAAAAAAAAGATGTGATCAGATTAAAATAAAATGGACAAATTGTGACAAACAAAAACCTGACAAATGTAAATGCGCCTCTCCAATATAACTTGGGTCATTTCAACTCTAGAGAATTACAACACCATCCATCAACCACTAACAGCAAACAACAAGGGATACTCCGTTGGGCTTCAATGACTCGGTCGACCCTTGACACAATAGTTCATCAGAGGAGAAAAGGTGAAACTTCACTAGCTAAACGGTTTTCCCACGATTTAAGGCTTGTAGCCACACTTTTTGAACTATGGATTTGCTTGTGTGTGGAGGTGGAGAACCAGTCCCACATAAACTGCTAGAGATCCCTTGAAGGAGAGAGCACAATAAGCCCTGGCTTATGCATGGAAAAGGTCTATGTAAATGTGAGATTATAAAGGGAAGCATCCGCACTTAAGTGCTGTTGTGCGAAACAACAAACCCCAAACAAAACTAGATCTTAAAAAAATTAAAATGGATCTCAAAGAAGACGAGAAGGGAGCTCACAGTATAGCTCTCATACCATGAAAGAATATTAAAATACCCAAGAATCAAACTGTAAAGCTAAGAAACCCTTCTACCAAGTAAACAAAAGATGAAGAATGAAGAGAAAACACACTTCATTACTTGAGAAAATGAACTATACATAAACCTAATTTATAGAAACAATAGAGGCCTCTATCGATAGTTAGAAGATAAAACTGATGACTCATAAATAAGAATAAGACTCACAACGCAGTTGATAAAATTGCTAAATAAACTTATGAGTTTCAAAAATATTTTATGAGAACTCTAACAATCTTAACCTATCTTATTTAATTTTCTTCTTAACGATGTCTATATTTATTCGTTTTTCCATCTATTCATATTTATAATATGAAAAATTAAACTAATTTAAATAATTTGTCCATAGGTTACACATACTGTTTTCGGCAGATTTACACGTGGGGATATGAACATAAGAGAGTTGCCCATTGTCACTGGAGATCCCTTCACTAAAAACGTTGTTGCCTGGCCTAATTGTCTATGGAGCTTGAAGAAATTTTGGATCATATGATTATTGAAATGCTTGTCCCATGTGGGAGATTGAGTTGATAGGTGAAGAATACTAACCCCCTTTTATGATGGAAATTAACAATATTGAATGGTTCCATTAAAGAAATTTCCATTCAAATGATGGAGAGGAAACAATCAAATACTAAATTCAATAAGGTTGAGAGTTTAATAGAGGGTATCAAAGGTAGCATGTGGCGAAGGTGTTTAACTTGAATTTCAATGTCTTAGCATCCACAAATGTGCAAACGGAAAGGAGTTTGAAACATTACCAAGCACACTGATAGTACCACGATTGCATAGAATCTGACCATAATTGAACGACTTTGTCCCTACGACAGATTTGGTCCATGCTCCAATGCATGGATCCCAACCTCGAGTTGCGTATTGGGAGTCCACAAGCCTTACGCCAATGGGGCAATGATGTGATGTCATACCCTGTGACGATTTCAAACCCTATTTAGAGATATTGGCTTGAGTTCAGTGTAAAAATCCAAAAGGCATCACTCAAATATCTTTACTAGAGTTCAAGACTGGCTAATGCTCACCAGTAATGTGATCTCATACCCTGTGAGTCTTTTAAACCTTATTTAAAGATTTGTCTCATTTTAGTGTAAAAATATAAAAGGCATCACTAAAAATATCTTTATTGGAGTTCATAATTCAACATTCATGACTCTTCAGAAAGAGATTGCGTGCAAAATTAATTAGCAATGTCTAGAGATATTATGTATTATTTTGAAAATTTAATTATCTAAATAAATAATTTCAGAGATAATTGATTATATATATATATATATAATATATATATGTGAAGGATAGTTTAGTTGGTCAAACTCTTGTTGCTAAGTACCTTTCTTATTGAGAAGTTATGAGGTCAAATCTCTTTATGCCTTTGGGGTTAAGCCCGATATATTAGGTCGTCTTTGATGGATCTGTCGTGGATTATTGCGTCCACTTAGTGATCACGAACCATGATTGCCTTACAAAAGAAGGCAAAGGATATAACGAACCATGATTGTCTTACAAAAAAATATCGTGGACATAATGGCAACTTAGTGACCGTGAACCATGGTTGCCTTAAAAAAACTTGATTATAATATATATATTTATTTATTTTTCTTCCTTGAAAAAATCTTGATTATAATTATATAAATTTAAATTTAAAATTTAAAATTAACCATTAATTTTATTAACCAATAATTATATCAAAGGCGTTTTTATTGTTAATTTCTATGAGCTGTTACTGTAGAGATTGGTTGGCTTTTACTATATAGGGATTTGATGACGTATTTCCAAAATACTTAAAGTTGTGCTATTCTTCTAATTACTCTTAATCTTTGCTATTAATAATTTACTCATGCTCATGAAGATTAATAATTTACTCACGCTCATGAAGATTAAGAGAAATAAAAACTAGTGTTTTGTCATATGAGTATTAAAAAAGTGGGCAGTGAGCCCAGCCCAATTATGTTATAGTTATTATTCACAATGATTTGTCTATTTTCAACATATATATTTTTTTTTGAGATTTTGCTTTTTGAAAAAGTGGGCAGTGAGCCCAGCCCAATTATGTTATAGTTATTATTTACAATGATTTGTCTATTTTCAACATATATTTTTTTTTCGAGATTTTGCTTTTTGGATGCTTTTGTGTAAGAATACAAAAAGTCTAACTTCAACACGTGTATTTGCCTAAAATTGTTTTTTAATTTAATATATTAATAATTATAATAATTTTCATATTAAACCATAAAAAATTAAATTGAATTTATGGATAAATAAATTAAAAATAAACTCAATAATGATTAGAAAAAATTATATAAAAATTTATGTTCTAAAACAACCATACTTCAGAGGGCCGGTCTCATGAGTCGATCAATAACTGGATATTGAGTATATTGGCCTACTGTGCTGATAGCTAAAGGGCCAAATTCCCCAATCCCGTTTTGGCGGCACGAGAGTCTAGCTCTTGCTAAAATCATAAAATCTTAATATATCGACTTCCAAGTAGTTGAATGTATTCCTAGTGTTATAGAAACAACTACGAAAATTAATCCTGAATCTCGTATAAATTAAGACAGACTCACTCACTCACTCACTCACTCACTCACTCACTCACTCGAGCATTACTTTGAACAGTCATGTACAAATACTAGTTCTATATTTTGTTCAAATCACTAAGCTTAGAAATCATCACACGTATTCGACATCTTTTTCACTAAGCTTAGAAATCATCACACGTATTCGACATCTTTTTCACTCACTCACTCACTCACTCACTCACTCACTCACTCGAGCATTACTTTGAACAGTCATGTACAAATACTAGTTCTATATTTTGTTCAAATCACTAAGCTTAGAAATCATCACACGTATTCGACATCTTTTTTTCATATAGTTGAGTATGATCAATAAATGTGTTTGTTATATGTCTTATTTGCTTTATTATTGAATATATACTAAACAATATAAGAGGGTTTACTCTCTCTCTCTCTCTCTCTCTCTCTCTCTCTCATATTACTTTGAACAGTCATGTACAAATACTAGTTCTATATTTTGTTCAAATCACTAAGCTTAGAAATCATCCCTCTCTCTCTCTCTCTCTCTCTCTCTCTCTCTCTCTCTTGCTTTATTATTGAATATATACTAAACAATATAAGAGGGTTTACTCTCTCTCTCTCTCTCTCTCTCTCTCTCTCTCATATTACTTTGAACAGTCATGTACAAATACTAGTTCTATATTTTGTTCAAATCACTAAGCTTAGAAATCATCCCTCTCTCTC
>APFE030341006.1:108275-141408 GCA_000404065.3 Pinus taeda
TTTTGATTTGTTTTTGGCTGGTAGTATTATTTTTTAATATATATCAAATTTAGATATCATTTCGGGATTCAATTACATTAAGTAAGTCATTCATCTATGACCATTTTCATGAGAGGTAGTCATAACTGACTAATTTCTTATGATTTTTTAATAGTCCACTTAGCACTCATTGCATCGAGTGATTCTCACAGGGGTGAAGAAGTGGGATTGAAACTACTGAAATGAATCACATAGCATCAATCATCACTTCTAGGGCTTGCACCTGGTAACCAGGACTTCCTGGGAGGTCACCCATCCCAAATCGCCTCTTGCTCAAACATGCTTAACTGTGGAGTTTCCCCACAATCAAGCCCACTTAGCTTGCTACCCAATTTGAAAAACCTTAGCAAGTATTGTGCCTCATGAACCATTCAAGTAGAGTTCCCTTCACTCAAAAGAAAAATGCCTCAAACCACTACAAATAATGTCTTCAAAGTATGAGTTCCATTTCCTTAACCATGGCTGGGGAAGGAAACTTAGGACTTAATCCCTAAAGGTAGCTTATAAAGTTGAAGGTATATAAATGAGGATTTGAATTGACACATAAGACCTTTCTATGAGATACTTAACCTTTAGGATGAGATATGGGCTAAATTGGAAGATTTTTAACACTAGATTTGGGTCATGGAACCTTGAACATGTTTAGGAGAGGAAGCCCTAGCATTAGGCCATAAAGGAATATTTTAAGTTATTTGGGGTCAATAATAAACATGTGTCTTGGAGCCGTAGACATGGTTAGGGAAGGAAAAATGGAAGTTGGCCCCTAAAGGAATATTTCATCCATATAAGGGAAAGAAATATGCCTTGAACGACAATTCATGGCCTCCTAAGGGTGTCCTTGGCTTGTGATTAGGGATGTTGGTGCCACTAGGAAGTTTTGAATAGTAGGTATCAATCTCTAACCTTGGAAATGATATAGCGAATAAAACCATGTCGTAGGTCCTAAAGAAGGCTTTGAGGCATCTAGAGCATCCCTAACCATGGTTGGGGGAGGAAACTCAAGATTCAAGCCCTAAAGGTAACTTTTAAGTATAAACAAACATGAACAAGAACCCGAACCACCAATTTTTTTTTTCTAGAATCGTTGGACATTAAGAGGGGATATGAGATATATTGGAAGGTTTTTAGCACTAGATTCAGGTCATAGTGCATTGAACATGGCTTGTGGAGGAAACCCTAGCCTTGGGCCCTAAAGAAATCTTATAGTCATCAAAGGCCACGAAGGATGCCTCAAATAACCAAATGTGGCCATCTAAAGTGTTTGTGGTTTATGATTGGGGACATCAGTGCCACTATGTAGGTTCATGTAGTAAGTATGTGGCCCAAGACCATGGAAATGATCTAGGGAAGAAATCCATGCCATATTTCCTAAATAAAGTATTGTGGCATTAAAATTAACATGACTATGGATGCCTTAATTTTTTCTTTAGGGCTTAAAGAATGACATTATTTATTGGATCATTTATAATGTCTTGTGATGCATAATTACTGCTCAAAACCACCTAGCGACATTGTCCCCAATAATAGGACAAGGATACCCTTAGCATGCCATGTATTATTATTTGACATATACTTCATAGCCTTGGATGGATAGAAGTTTCCTCTAAAACCTAAGGTTCATGTTTCCTCCCTTGAGAATGTCTACGGTCACGAGACCACTATTTTAGGTGGAATTATATTCCTTGAGTCTCTAAAATATTTTTTTAAGGCCTAGGGCCAAGGTTTCTCCCCTAACCATGTTCAAGATAGGGATGAAAATAATTATTCCAAAGCTAAAAAACAACACTATTAGAGTTTTTTTCACTTGATGCTATAAGATTTGGGACCTTCATGCAGATTCCTCATAGAGAGAAACACTCAAATTAGAATATAATTGAAGAAAACATGGGAAGAGTGATCGGTAGACATACAGAACTCATTTCATAAGTATTAGAAAATAAAATCAGTACCACTCATAGAGTGTGATATTCACCTAGACCCAGAAGTATACATCTCTCTCATACGCATCAATATAGATGGTGGCAATTCCTCTTGCCATTAAGAAATCTCCAGTGCCTCCTACCACTAATATACCTCTACATTTTGTATGGATTGGGTCCACTCCAATGAATGTGATGGTGCCTTTTTAGCCTCTTGAACTTACCATGAAAGTGAATTTGAGCCAACACTGAAGGTGTTCTTCATATCCTACAAGTGGAATTCCTAGCTTTTCCCACATGAGGGGATTGAAAATTATTGTCGAGAGTGATTGGATCGTTGAAGACTACCCAATTCAACATGCCATTTAAACGTGCTAGTAGTGCCTCGTGATAGGATAGGTGGTAAGAAATAGGTCGTTGACCAAGAGAGATCTTCATCGTCAAATCTCGTCATGCATCAAAGGGTAGAGTAACACCTGGGCAAGTTATGGGCAATATTAATAGTGGTCATTATATTAGAGAGACCCTATCCATTAGATTTGATTAGGAGTGGAAGGATAGGTTATCATTCGGGCCAGTTGTGTCACACCCATGAGTCATGCAAGTGATATGCGACGAGGTGGGGCGACACGCCCTTAGTTAAATGCGACAAGCTCGCGTGCGATGAGTCGGTTGTAACAATGGGACGAGTTGGTGTGCAACAAGCTGAGTTGGGCGATCGGTTCAAGGCACCTGGGACACAAGTTACGACGAGCCAATGGAGAGTTGAAAAACTGAAGAGAAGACAAAATTTGGTTAAGTATGGAAATTTGGGATGGTGAGATTATACGGTGTGCGGTTGGGTAAGTGGACTTGACAGTATGACGACATGGGTGAACCAATGTGAAGTTGGGGCATGGTTGGCTGAGTTAAGAGTTCAGCCTAGGCAAGCCGACCCACCTTCATCCTTATGAAGAGCGTATAAGTAGAGGAAGCATTTGAGGAGAGAAGGCAAGAAATTCAAGTTCAAACATTCTAAGAGTGAAGTCTAACTGATGTTAGATGAGCCAAAGGGTGGACAAATGGAGTAGGGCAAGTTGCAGGCAGCTCTAGACCAAAGTACCAAGTTGAAGAAAAATAGAATGCATATTTCATGCCGATTGGTCGCAGGGCGGGGCACGGCTGCCCGACAGGCTAACAGGGTAGGACGTCGTTGCACGACTGGGGCATGTCTGCTCGGTGGGCGACCCGCGGAGGCCGTCGTTGCACGACAGGGGCACGTCTGCTCGAAACAATGAGTTCTTGTGGTTGATGCAATTGGACTGCAATTGAGATGTTCGAAGGTACGGGTGAAGTGCCAAGGAGTTGGGGCGAGCTGTGGAAAGGTGCCAGAAGGGTGACACGCTGAAAGTAAGAATCGAATGAAGAGTCGAACGAGTTGAGTTTCTACTTACTGGTTTGTGCGACGATTAGTGTGGAGGGCAACCCGGGTAGGGCACCTCTGCCCACCAAATGGGTGACCCAACCCGGCAGGAGTGGGTGCTCCTGAACAACAATTGGGAACTATTGAGCGATGCAGGCCGAATTGTGATGTTTTGACAGAACTGTAAAGAGGAAATTTAGGGTTCCTTTATAAAGGTTTTTTATTTTAAAAAGATTATTATTATCATTGTTGGGCAGACTCTTACCAGGGAGTTGCCCCTCCCATTAAATATTGTATCCGCTATGCATATGTTATAAATGATAATGATGATGAACGTATTTCCATTGTGTTAAAAATATGAATGCTTAGTAAAAAGTGAAAAATAATCTAGTCCACACTTGAAAGTATTGGTGAAAAGAAATCAAGTAGTGGTTCCACACCTGCCTATAAGTAGTTGAAAGACTACCACCAAGATAGGGGCTTGAAAATTGGTATCAGAGCTCCGTATTCCATGGGATTTGTTGAAGAAGAAGAAAAAGTGTTACTACTATACTTCATTACAGGTTTAGTAGGGGTGAAGCCTTGTGCTCGAGCCAAGATAAACGACGAGACATGGAAAGTTTGGGAGAATGCAAAGGGAGGCTCTTGCTGACCTTATATAGGTTGAAGTGGACGAAAGAAGAGAATCCACAGATTCGATATGAACTTGAAGTCTTGGAAAGGAATGTTGAAGATGAACTTCTTCGACTTGGTTGGGAAATGGAGCAGGATGTAGCTGCATATTGCGATGATGAAGAAGAGGAGGTCGTGATGTATGAAGATGTTGCAAATGTAACAATGATGGAGGAAGAACTTGAGACACTTCCAATTACTCAAGTTGGACTAGGATCATGCATTTTCCAAGCATTGATGGATGGGGATACTCACATGGAGGAGCATCATGATGAAGTAAGCACTACTTATACTTGTGTTTCATTAGAGATTTTGGAGGATGGGCCATATGCAATGATGGGAAAAGTCAGTTTTTCGAAGCAATGGACAAACTTACCATGGATATCTACGATGAGACCTTGTATGGAGAAGCAAGGAACATTGATTGTTGGAGACATTGTTGGGGTTATTTGTGAACTTATGGCAGAAGGTGAAAATGCCTGTCACAAGGGAGGAACATGATGATCATTGTGGAGGATGGGTCATGCTTTAGCCATATGGAGAAATTGGATAAGTGCGTGGAATGACTCATGGACAGATTGGAGAAAGGGCACGCACTTGAGTTTGATGATACTTGGGTGGATTTCTTCATGGCCGAGACCAAGAGGCAGTCTTGGTGAAACCTTTAGTGAGGGTGTTGTGATGGAAGGGACCTATATGTCAGGTTATGACTTGATGTTATATATGGTTTGGGTGACTGAGTGCACTAGACCTGATTAAGGACTTGAATGAGATGACCGATGTTGTGATGGGTCTACTTAGCTGGACAACATGGGAAACTTGAGTCATGGACATCGAGTTGGGCAGATGGAGCATGGCAAACACTATGCAGGGACATTATGCGGGAGCACTTGTAGAGATGTCACCTATGGGCATCTAACGAGGAGTGTTAGAGAATTGATGTTGTGCGGATGTATTTGCTGGTGCGACATGGAGATATTTTACTTATGAGCCGATGGAGATGTTGTGCACTCTTGTACAAAAAGGCCATGGACTAGTTGGATTTGTGAGCAAACTATGGAGTATCCCTACTACATGGAGAGCTGAGGCATCTTGTAGTGACCTTTGGGGTTGAGACATGTATTCTTGTTGAGATGTTGGATGGAGATGATTCATGGAGCTCATGATGACATGAGATTGTTGTAGCCATTGGAGACTTCATAATATAGTGGAATTGGAGGATCTCATGCATTTAAGAGCTGAGGTCAGTGACTTTGATGCAGTATGGGGTAAATACTTTTGAGCACATTTATGGGTGTGCTTGGGAAAGTGACTTGATGTGGAGGATCAAGATGAGAAACTTGGAGTTGATGGAGTTGCAGTGATGATGATGCCTTGGTGACAACACTTGGGCATGGGTTGAGCCGAGACTTGACCACTTTTGATACATGGTGGTTGATTGGTTTTTGACCATGGGAAGCACATGGATGATGAGATAGGTGTATACTTGTTTCCTTAGCAGACTTGAGGGATGGCACATTACAAATATGATGGAGGTTGCTTCATGGACCTGGATGTGGCACATTGAGAGTTAGTTTGATGAGAGGATATATTCATTTTTTGGGAGATGGATCTTACACATATATGGATGATGATGATTCAGATAGATGCAATTGATTGACATGCAACACATTGACACCAACATCATGGAAAACATGTTGCAGATGAGATGGAGGCTACTTCATGGACCTAGGCATGGCTTACTTACATTTTGATGGAGACGAGATGGATTCTTGATCGAGTTGATGTTGTGACAGGATGCTGAGAGAAACGATTGATGATAGCATGAGGAGGTGCATTTTCATGATTTGAGCATGATAGTTGGACTGATCACCCGACTAGTTCGAGTCATGGGAGATATCAGTGTACCGAGGTATGTTAGAGTTGGGTTGGAGTATCATGGCATCAATTCACACGATGACGATACACAATGAGGATCAATACGATATGTTGTAGTGAGAATGTAGCTTGAGTTCAATGTACCAACCTTCCGCAGTGGGGCAGCATGTGGTCGATGATCATGGATTGAGGAGACTTTCCTATTCATGGAGACATGACCCTTTATAGTTTGTGGGATGACGAAGCAGATGTGGGCAGTATGGAAATTTTGGATGTTGGAGCTAGTGCCACTTTGCGATGACGTATGATGGTGTTGTCGAGGGTGAAAACCATTTAGAGAGGGGGAGTATGTCAAGCCCACGAGTCGTGCAGGTGATGTGCGATGAGGTGGGGCAACAAGTTGGCATGCGACGAGTTGGTGTGCGATGATTCAATGAGCGAGCGAGTCGGTTGCAACGATGGGATGGGTTGGTGTGCAACAAGTTGAGCTGGGCATTCGGTTAAAGGCGCCCAAGACATGACTTGTGATGAGCCAACGGAGAGTCAAAAGACCAAAGAGAAGACCAAAGAGAGGTGTATACGGTGCTCGATTGGGCAAGTGGGCCTGGTGAGATGATGACATGGGCGAGCCAACATGAACTTGGGGCATGGTTGGCCGAGTTGAGAGGTCGACATAGGCAAGCCGACCCACCTTCATTCTTGTGAAGAGTTTATAAGTAGAGGATGCATTTGAGGAGAGAAGGCAAGAAATTCAATTTCAAACATTCCAAGAGCAAAGTCTAAGTGATGTTAGATGAGCCAAAGGGTGGATGAATGGAGTAGGACGAGGTGTAGGTGGCTCTAGACTGAAGCACCGAGTTGAGGAAAAATAGAATGCAAGTAATGGGCACACTGGTCGCAGGTTGGGGTACGGATTCCCGACAGGTTAACCAGGTAGGATGTTGCTGCACAACTGGGGCATGTTTGCCCGATAGGTGACCCACAAAGGGCGTCGTTGCATGATAGGGGCACGCCTGCCTAAAACGATGAGTTGTTGCGGTTGATGTGGTTAGACTGTGGTTAGGTCGTTCAAAGGTGCAGGTGAATTGCCGAGGAGTTGGGGCAAGCTACGGACAGGTGCTAGAAGGGCGACATGCCGAAAGCAAGAGCCAAATGAAGAACCGAACGAGTTGAGTTGCAAGTAACCGGATTGTGTGACAAACACTTGTAGAGGGCGGCTCAAGTAGGGCACCTTTTCCCGACGAGTTGGGCGACCTGACCCGGCAGGGGGTGGGCGCTCCTGAATGATAGTTGGGCACTGATGAGCAGTGCATAATGAATTGTGATGTTTTGACGGAATTGTAAAGAGGAAATTTGGGATTCCTTTAGAAAGGCTGTACTTTTATATTTATTGTAAAAATATTATTATTATCATTGTTGGGCAGACTCTTACCAGGGAGTTGCCCTTCCCATTAAAGATTGTATCCACTGTGCATATGTTATAACATATAATGATGATGAATGTATTTCCACCATGTTAAAAAGATGAACTGTTAGTAAAAAGTCAAAAATAATCTAACTGTTGAATATTAGGAGTACTCCACACTTGAAAGTATTGGTGAAAAGAAATCAGGTGCTGATGTCACACCTGCTTATGAGCAGTTGAAAGACTACCGCCAAGATAGGGGCATGACAAGTTGGGACACGTTATGTTGATAGGTTGTAGATTTCGACTCGGTGATCACTATTGATGACATGTGTGGGACCCACACTGAGGTGGGACATGATCACTGGAAGGCTTGAGGCATAACATAATTAACCAATTTGTGTGAATGAGTGTAAACTTCATTGCTCATATGCAATTGATTCTGACCACACCAAACTATCAGTCGAGTGTATACATCTCCACATCTATTCATAGTATGGATAATGCTACGGTGAGTCTGCCCAATACCTGATATTTCCTGCCATGGAGAATGAGAACGATGTGGATTGCTCTCGTAGGTCACTAGCTAGTTTGGCTGAGAGAAACTATTGAAAATATGAACATGGAACACGCATCAGAGGGTTAGAGGCATCAATGATAGTAAGGACAACTAGGGGAAAGATTCAAGTGCTTTTGGGTCAAGGGATCGATCTCAGTCACAATCACTTGAGAAAGTGGACACAGGTTTGAGAAGTTACAATTGATAAGCGAGAAAGACTAATTTATATTATTATATAACAAGTCATCGACTGTAGTTCTAGTTGTACATTGCAAATCAATGATGATAATGTAGAAGCCTCTACAATAACCAATAATGTAATTCTTTTTTATTTTTTAATTATTTTCCAATGTTTAACAAATATTGAAATTAAATCTCTCTCCACTAAGGTATTATATTACATCAATGGTAACTCAAATAGTGGAAAATTAGAGATACTATTTTCAAATATTAGAAATATATTTTTAAATTTACGAAAAAAAATGAAACTAATATGCATTTTATGAAAACTTTGGTTAAAATTACCAAAATTCCATGAAATAATACATAGTTAAAGGACTTTGATCATGACAAAATTATAGTGCAAGGCATGAACTAATAATATACAAGTATTTGTTATCTTCCTTATTCATATTATATATATATATATTAAAATAGGTTGGTTTCCTTTAGTCCTAGACTTATGGTGGTTATTTTGGTAAGTAGTTTCTGAACCTAATAGGTGGTTCAATGTTGATATGGTACTATATTAAATTTCTTTTATTATTAATGTTTATAAAAAATAACTAAACATAATTCCTTATTACTCAGAAGAAAAAAAATAATAAAACAAATTGTATTTTAATTGTTTTAATAATATTATATTTTATTTTTTTTTTAAAATTTCATTAAACTCAAATCATATTTTTCTCTGTTTAAAAATTAATATTTGATTTGTAGGAGGTCATATTGTTTTATATTTATTCATATTTACTTGTCATAGTAATATTTTTCTATTTAAAAATTAATTTTTAATTGTGAGTTCTATTCTTTATATTTAATCTATTTACTTTGGTCATTAGTCTTGTTTTGTACTTGTTTAAGTCTTGCTGTATATTTACAGTTTTTTTTCACTATTATTTGTAATATATATAAAAATTTTAGAGAGTTCTTATTTTTTAATATTTAATTCATATTTACTTTGTCATTAATCTTGGTTTCTACTTGATTTAAGTCTCAATTAATATCTTTTTACAAAATATTTTAATATGTTTGAAGTAAAATACAATTTGATATATAATATTTGAATTATGTTTTTCAATTTTTGTTTTTTTATGATGGGTAAAGGGTTTACCTAGCTTAAATAAATATCTAAAGATAATTTCTTTAATTATTTATGAAAAAAATAACAAAACAAATTAATTAAATCACCAAAAAGGAGTTTTTCTAATCCTTGGACATTAAGAGGGGATATGGGATTTATTGGAAGGTTTTTAGCACTAGATTTGGGTCATAGTGTATTGAACATGGTTGCGACAGGAAACCCTATCCTTGGGCCCTAAAAAAAGCTTCTATTCATCAAAGGCTAAGAAGGATGCCTCAAAAACCAAACATGGTCTCCTAAGGGTGTTTGAGGCCTATGATTGGGGACATATGTGCCACTGGGTGGTTTCATGTAGTAGGTGTGTGGCCCAAGATTGTGGAAATGATCTAGGGAAGAAATCCATGTCGTAGTCATAAATAAAGTATTGTGGCGTTAAAAGTAACATGGTTGTGGATGGCTCAATGATTTTTTTGGGGCCTAAGGTATGACCATATTTATTAGATCATTTCCAAGGTCTCGTGATGCATAATTACTGCTCAAAACCATCTAGCAACATCGATGTCCCCAATAATATGCCAAGGATACCCTTAGCATGTATGTCTATTTATTTGACACATCCTTCATATCCATGGATGGATAAAGTTTCCTTTGAAACCTAAGTTTTATGTTTCCTCCCTTGTGCATGTATAGGGCCCTGAGACCCATATTTGAGGTGACATTATATTTCTTGAGTCTCTAACAACTCGTTTTAGGGCATAAGGCCAGGGTTTCTCCCCCAACCATGTTCAAGATACCATGACCCAATCAAGTGCTAAAAACCTTCCAATATGCCTATATCTCCTCTTAAAAGCAAAATATACCACATCAAGGTCCTATGTGTTGTTTCTAGTTATCATTTATGTCCCTATAGCCTTAGAAGCTACCTATATGGCTTGAGTCCTAAGTTTTATTCCTAATCAATGGTCAAGGAAATGAGACTGATACCTAGATCTCAATCCTTTCTAATGATTCCCATATCCCACCTAAGAGAGAGATCGAATACTTTCATTACATTACATGTGATGGTTCAAGAATTTTTTCTTGGAATTGGATGCTTGAAAGCTTACTTTATGTCTTAAGGATCAATTTTCTTCCCTTAATCATGTTTATTGTACCATGAGCTATGGGTGTCCATATTACTACTTGACTAAAAAATATCACAGGGAGAGATCATTTGTGGTAGTTTGAGGACTCAATAATTGCTCTTGAGTTCTAGAAGATGGGTTTTAGGCCTACTACACAAGTTTCACTATTTTTTAGGTTGTGGATCCTCCTACTAGAAAAAATGAAATCATTAGGTAAAATGGGAGTACAAAACAAAGTATGTATTTGATGGATCAATACAAAAGAAGAAATCAAGGTTAATAGTGAAGGAGTTTTTTCAACAACTATGTATAGGCTATAATTTAAAACATATGCTCTTGTTTAAAGATTGGATACAATACATCCCCAAGTAACTTGTTAGTGGAAGAATTCAGGGAGAATATGAAAAATGCATTTGAAATGATTGATTTGGGTTTGACATGTTATCTTCTTTCATAGTAGTGAGGCAAATTAATGAGTATTTTTATTTTACAAGAAAAATATGCTAGAGGTATTCTTCAGAAATGATAAATGGAAAATATTAAGCATGTGAGAAAACTTGTCAATACAAATGAAAAGTTATCTATAGAACTCAAAGTGAAAAAGGTAGATGCTAAATCACATGGAGTTTAGTAGGAAGTCTCATGTATTTTATTATCACTAGAATTGATATTATGCATGCAATAAGTTTAATTTCTAGATTCAGGAAAAGTCCAAGTAAGATTCATTTTGGAGCAACAAAAATAATTGTTGGGCATCATCTTAGCATGGATGTCAACTGGGTTAGGATGAAAGATGCATAGTATGCATGGTATTGATATGCATGGAGTGTTAGGTTGAGGGGGAGTGCTCTCGTAGCTACAACCTTTAGTAGAGAACCATCATAGTAGAAAGTTAAGTGAAGAAGCTATAAACATTATAAGTATTGTAGTTAGATGACCCATGATTTGAAGGCATTTTAACCTTAGCATAATAGCTCTGATTCTCCTACAAATGGTGCAGTTGGATAGTGCTCGGAAAGATCTTTCCAATGGTGTGTTGAATTCTGAAAAAGGCCTCATGGAATTTTTTTATTGAAGGTCACATTTCTAAGGCCAAAAGTTAAATTTTGGTTTTCTTTCCATGGGCTTTGCAGCTTAGTCAACATACAGATGGAAATAGTAGCCACATGGGCATAAAGGTGGACCAATAAAAAGTTCAAGAGATATGAAACGTGGTTCCACAGGGGCCATGTAACCTTGATGGTTTAACCCCGATGGTTTCCAAAGGAGGCGCAAATTTATTCACAGAGTAATGGGACTCAAGAAACAAGAAAATTCTTGCCTACTACTGTTAGAATTCCCATCCTGTTGTAAGGAACTTGAAAACATGGACCAATACAAAAATAAGGAGAGATTGTGTGGGAGGCCCCATATCACACTCAACCCCAATGAATAAATCATGAGAGTTTTAAATGGAGCACAAATTAAAAATGCATGGGAGATTGTTCTAGGATGAGGTGACACACATAGGTGGAGAGTCAGACCAATCAAAGCTCAAGAGAGACGGTGTGAGGGAAGCCCATATTACATATCATCTAAGAGGTTTTTCCCCAAAATTTTCTTGTCCAACTCACGACCAAAGTTTTGGGGGTACAATGCCAAGGAGATGAAAGTATATTCGTCGGTTGTAACGAAGATTTTTTTGTCTCAGCCTAAAAACATTTACAAGAAAATTCATGAAAAACCAAGGCTTAGACCTCCTCCTCACCCATATTGGAAACATAACATAAGGCTACATGGCACATATTGATTGATTTATAGACATAGGTGGAGCCACAATGACATGATGGCATCAATGTCTGAAAATACCATGACACTTGGCAAACTAGAAAATGACACATGGGAGGAATATTTGGCATTTTTAGGTATCAAAGTAGGCTAAAAACATGTGACGCTTGGTACCACTTGGAGCATGACCTGTGGCATGGAATTAAGAGTGGAAGATAGGTCAGTAGGGGTGGATAGATGCATAACTCCAACAATTTTCCCATTGGCACGGGAAGGGAGCATGGGAGTCAGTGGCACTGTGGCAGACACATGTAATCCCAATAGTTTTCTAATTGGCCTGTGAACTATAGTGGCTAGTCACATGGGGTATATCGCCCCAGTAACATTTCCTTGGGAGTTTCCCTTTTAGATTGAGTTTGTTTTTCTAGGGTGAAAAGGCACACAGACATGGTGGGGAGCACATATGGGAAGGTGTTTAAGCCCAAGAGGAATTGAACAGGTGGACCCCATAGGTCACATCGCCCTGATAATTTTCTCATTAGCGCATGTCATTAGAGCTAGGACCATTGGGACACACAACCTAATGATTATATCCTAGGAATTGTCAGAGGATCTCCATAAGAAATCTTTAGGTAGATGGGATTGGGGTCAGAAATTTAACAACATTTAAGATTTTTGTCAAGCATTTAAAGGGGTGCCCAAGAGTTGGTTTCGTGGTGTTTTTGTGTGTTAAGTGACTGTAGGCATCACCAATCTATGTATTGATTCAAAAGGCTTTTGATTCGTATGCTTACCACTTCGGCACTTGAACCAGTTAGAAAAATATTTGGCAAGGCCCATCCATATTTTCCCATGTCTACTAGAGTTAGTTGTTCACCATACTTGGGGTTAAAAGAAGTATGAAAGGGTTGGAAATATTTTTGGTATAAAGGTCATATTAGGTGGTTCTTCCATCAAACTTGAAGGCCCGCTAAAGTTGTAAACTCCGCTAAGTCTTGTAAACACCGAAATTGATCTAAGAACCTCAAGAAGCTCACTCACACAAAGGAATTAAGGCCAATGACACAACCTGCACTAATGCACAGAGTTTGATGAACGGAGTTGGTGAACTTCAGTACAACAGTGATGAACTTCCTTGTTTATCTGTACAAATGATAATTGAAGTAATCCTAGTTCCATGCTAAATTAAATGAAAAATCCCTTGAGATAGTTTGGTGGAGAATGGAGACCTTATCGAATTAATAGGACATGGGAGCCATACTGAAAATTTAAAGCATTAGAGAACTTTTAAGGTAAAAAATGGTCCTCAAAACAAAAAAATACAAAAAAAATAAACTTAATAAGAACCAATAGGATTCAATATGATGATGTCAACCATGGGGGACAATTCACCATTTTTGGAGTAAAAATGCAAACAAATAAAAAAATAAAAAGACTACTTTTCAACTCGAATTTTCAACTTATCTCCCTGTGATTTTACTCAAATTTGGAGCGGGAGCACTCATTGGATATGGAATTTAATTTTTCATCCGAGGAGTATCCATGTTGCATACTTTTGATGGAACCTACTACACGAAAAATGTGAAATACACGAAAAAAAGTGATTGCAATCATGTTTTTTCATGTATTTCACATTTTTCGTGTAGTAGGGTCCATCAAAAGTATGCAACATGGGTACTCCTTGGATGAAAAAATAATTTTTGCATCAAAAAAGTGCTGCCTCTCGAAATTTGAGTAAAATCATAGGGAGATAAGTTGAAAATACAAGTTGAAAAAGTAGTTTTTTCTTTTTCTCCCTCCAAAACTTGATGAGGTAATCTAATTTTATTTTATTATTTCCACTATTATTTTATAATATTCCTTAGGAGGCCCATTTTGGACCTCAAATTTTCTCTAATGGTCACTAGTATTGTGCAAAGAAACCATAGTGAATAATTAAAGTCCACTGATGTTGTGTTGCATTCTTTCTACTTGGAGTACTTTGTTTCAATTAATGAACGTTCTTGAACTACATGATTGAGTTGAAATCTACTATGTGTATAGAGATGAAGTGAGAATGTTCAAGTTTCTTGAGGTAGAGAATGTTTCTTGTGTTTTACAGGTGTTGATTGTGAGAAACGATCACTGTGAACTATGGAGATGTACTTGAATGGTTGTGTGCCATTACTGAGGCTATGAAGAGAAGAGCAAAGAGTGTAGTATAAAAATGAAGCAAAGACAAGGGAAGTTGGGTGTGTGTATGTAGAGAAGGATAGAAAGAGTTTTAGAAGACAGTAGACTAGGTCATTTTTTTTTAAGTAATAAAAGTAGGCCATTGTTCTTAGTCCAAAAATTGTATGAAAAATAGGAAATTAGGCTGAAGTAGGTAGGGGCCTGCAATTATAAGAGGTTGGTGCCTCTAGGAAAGTTGTGGATTTCTTATTTGAAATGGTTTGTGGAATCCTATGAGTAGTTTCTCACAAATATATGATGTAATTAGATTCGGTGCCTTTCTTATCATCATAATACAAAACAAGCATTTTTGGTTTTTCTCCTAGAAGGGATTCCACATAAATCATTTTGTTCAAATGTATGTGAATCTTGGTATCTCATGTGTTGTTTAAGTTTATGCAATCAAAATTTTAAGTTCTTAACATAAAAGAAAGAAAAAATGTTTATTGTTGAGTCTCCCCTCCTCTTAGTAATTCTTGATTCATAGCAATTGGTATCAGAGCCTAGTTCCTTCAGGAATAACTTAACCACTAGAAAGTAGATCTATAAGGAATCATGTCTAGAAAATAAATGTAGGAATTTACAGGGTAAGTTCCCCAGATAGAACACCAAAGGACACTGCTGACAAACAGATCATAGATCATCACACTCATATTCTTGACGTGGTTAAAACCCTCAAAGACGAAAATGGTCCACGGCCTGAGCCAATGTGGCCACTTTAGGAAATTTATTAATGTAAAAGAAATAAAATTTACATAAGCTTCTCTCATGAATGGTCACCTTAAAAATGACCATTCATGCTCTTTAAATAGAGATCATGGACCAATCAGGTGTTAAGCCACATATCAAGTGTCAGTAATACCGAGGAGAGAATGAATCATCAGATCACTTCATGTCTAGAACATATCGTGATTGTCGGATTGTAAGTTACAAAAAGTACATACTAAAGAAACACACTTTACCTAACTATACACTAGACCAAGTTATACTTAACTATTTACTATGTGTCAGAATATCCTAACATCCCCCCTTAAGAACAAGTTGGGATAGGATTGAAGGACATACATATATGACACAATAGGAGAAGGAAGGATGCATTATAGCCTATCCCCCCTTAGTGACAACTTCCTCAACCCCAACCATAAATTGAAGTTTAGTAAACTTCGCCTATGTGAGAGCCTTTGTAAATATGTCTACAACTTGATCATCGATTGAACAATATTGCACTTCAAGAACATGGCCATGAATGAGATTTCTGATGAAGTGCATGTGTAGTTCAATGTGTTTGCTGCGCTGATGTTGATTTGGATCTTTGCATAGTTGAATGGCACTTTTATTATCACACCAAAGTGTAGCCGGATGCTACTACTAAAAGCTAAACTTTGACAAGATCTGACGAAGCCACAGGGCTTCCTTACTAGCTTCTACAACGCCACGATACTCTGCTTCTACTAAAGAAAGAGAAATGACACATTGTTTCTTGCAATCCCATGTAATAGGTCTAGAACCAAGAGTGAAGACATAACCTGTAGTAGACTTCTGATCATCAGGCTCACCAGCCCAATTAGAATCAGTGAAACCAACCAATAGAGGAGATGCTTCTACACTGTAATGAATCCCAAACTCAACTATACCTTGAACCTAATGAACTATCCTTTTATATGCTTTCTAATGACTTTCATGTGGGTTTTGCATAAACGAGCAATAAGGCCAACAAAAAAGGAAAGGTCAAGACAGGTATGGGTCAGATACAAAAGTTTTCCTACAAGCTGATGTTATAAGGTAGCATCGACTTCAGGGGAAGTATAAGTGGCTAAAAGTTTAGCTCCACACTAAAAGGGAGAAGGGGTTGGCTTACAGTCTTCCATGTGAAAGTGGCATAGAATATCACATGCATACTTGGACTGGGAAAGAGAAACACCTTCCTTGGATTGCAAGACTTGAAGGCCAAGAAGATAATGCAAGTGTCCTATGTCTGTCATTTCAAACTGCTTTTTAAGGCTGGACTTCACATGGTTTATAAGGTTGGGATCACTACCAGTAAGGATAAGATCATGAACATAAAGAACAAGAATGATAAGAGACTTACAATATTGTCAGAATGCCAAATAGAAAAGGCAATATCTAAAAGAAAGCTATCAGTTTTGGCATGCCAAGCCCGAGGGGCTTGCTTGAGACCATAAAGGGATTTCTTAAGCCGACATACAAGGTTGGAGTCTGTTTGTATAAATCTAGGAGGTTGTTCCATATAAATTTCTTCATGCAAGTCCTTATGAAAGAAGGCAAATTTAACATCCATATGATGAACTTCCCATTTGAAAGAAGCAGCAAGGGAAAGAACAAGGAAGATAGATTCATTTTGGCAATAGGGGAGAAGGTTTCAGTATAGTCAATGCCTTCAACTTGTGAAAAAACCTTAGCAACAAGATGAGATTTATGTTTATCAACTTTTCCATCTGCTCCAAACTTGGTTCTTGAAACCCATTTGCATCTAGCAAGTTTTTCGCCCTTTGGAAGAGGAACAGTATCCCATGTATCATTTGCCAATAATGAACAATATTCTTCATTCATAGCTACATCCCAATCTGGATGGTCTGAAGCTTCTGCAAAGGTTTCAGGATCATAATTCGCTGAATCTTGAGCTAGTAAACAAGAGGCTCTATCGAACTAAGAACGTGTATGTCGTTGATCTGTAGGATCACCTGCAAGAGCACTTGTTGCATCCCAAGTAACACAGACCCATTTTGGAAGTTGAGGAGCTAAAGGAGGATCCCGAGAAGGTGGGGGAGGATTTGCATCCTTACTGTCATCATCTGAAGAATAAATATTTTTAGAAGTGTAAAGGATAGAGAGACGTGGGATATTTGTCGAACTAGGCTCGTAGGCCGATATATTTTCAGCAAACTTTACATCTCTTCTAATGAGAACATTTTTGGATTTAGGTGGAAGAAGTCTATATCCTTTGACATCTTCAAAATATCCAACAAAAATTCAATTTTCACTCTTAGTTTCTAAGGCTTTATGTTTCTCATCGGGAATATGGGCCCATGCTTCACTTCCAAAAACACGAAAGTGACTTACATCTGGTTTAATTAAGTTCCATGCTTCTTCTGGAGTGATATTATTTAAAAGCTTAGTAGGAGGGTGATTTACTATGTAATCTGCACAGTTAATTGCTTATGCCCAAAAATTAAGACTAAGCCCTTTAGGTTGAAGCATACAATTAGCCATTTCCTTTAAGGTGTGATTCTTCCTTTCAGCTACACCATTTTTGTGTGGAGTATATGGAACAATATGTTACAATTGAATTCCATGCTCAATGCAAAAGTTGATGAATTTGTTGTTAAAATATTCTCTGACATTATCAGATACTAGCTTAAGAATTTTATGTCCAGAATGTTTCTCAACAAAGGCGTTAAAGGCCAACCACATGTTAAAGACTTCACTCTTGAGTTTTAAGAAGTATATCCAAGTGCACTTGGAGAAAATATCAATAAAAGTTAAGAAATACTTGTAGCTAGAGAATGAAATAACTGGAAGTCAACCACATAAATCACTGTGCACAAGCTGTAAAGGGGTTGAGGCATGCTAAGAGGCACATTTTTCAAAACTATCTCCATGATTTTTTCTGAGTACACATCCTGAACAAACACCATCTTTGCAAGATACCATAGGAAGACTTTTCACCACATTTTCCTTGCATAGATTTTTAAGGGAGCGATAGTTTAAGTGACCAAATCGCTCATGCCAAAGTTTGCTCACTTCATCATTATGAGCAACAAATATCGAGGGAAGGGTTGATGATCCAAAGTTGTTAAACTTATATAACCTTGTAGAATCATCAACAATGCCATTAGCTAAAATTTGTCTAGGATCTCTTAAGTTCTTAATTACAACATCATGAGGTGAAAATTCAATGGTTTTACCTTCACCCATATGAGTTATCTGATATATAGATAGAAGGTTGTAGGATAAGTTAGGAACACATAATACATCATTAAATTGGCCATTGTTTAGATGAATAGTTCCAGTCCGTACAACACTAATAGATTGATCATCACTAACATATATATTTGTGGTGTTACAATCATTTAAAGAAGAAAATATGGCTTTTTTTTTGCCATGTGATAAGAAGCTCTAGAATCAATGAGCTACTCATGAGAATGAGAAGAAGAAGATACATTTAGTGAATAACCAAGCTGAGATGCTTGACAAGCAAATGAAGAAAATGATATTCCTGAAGATGAAGTTGAAGTTGAAGAGTGCTCCAAATGGATGTTATGCTTCTTCATTGCTGCTTCCAAGGCTTCCATATTTTTAAAGAATTTGGATTCTAAGTGGCCATCATGATTACAAAAATTGAAATGTCCATAATTTTATTTTTTTTTATTTACCTTATCATTTTGTTGAATTGATTTTTCATTTTGAGACTGAAATTGCTTAGGACCCTTGTATGGTTTAGGACCATTCTTTTTATGATTTTTCTTCTTAGGATTCTTTGAATTTGATTGTTGCTGGGCTACATAGGCTTTCTTAGAAGAGTTTCCAATATTAAGAAGACCAAGATGTAAGAGTTTTTCTTGTTCTCTTATTAAAGAATCAAAAAAGGCATCAAAAGAGGGGGACTTGTCGTCTTGTCCTTGAGAAATAAAGGCTTTTCTTGTGGAATGGAAGGTGGAAACAAACACAGAGTAGATTGGTCCCAAATTAGTAAGAATGGAATATATAAGGCTACCATCTTCTTTCTTAATCTTAACACCTTCCAAGAGAAGTCTAAGGGTCTTGAAATTGGACAAAAAATATTCAATGAAAGAAAAATTATTGGGATCCAATGTAAGCAACTCATTTTCGATTTGATGGGCTCTAATTGCATTTTTAATTCCAAAAAATTGATTGAGTTGTTTCATTGCTTCATCAGGGGTATCAAGTTCTATGATATGGAATCTAAGGTTTGGAGAAATAGACATCCCTATCAACCCACGTGCTTGATCTTGCCTATGTTCCCATTTGGCTTGCTTATCTTCATCTTTAGGTTTAGACTCTTGGCCTGAGGCTATTCTATAAAGACCTTTACTTCTAAGTAAATCCTCAATGTAGGACAACCATTGGAAGTAGTTGGTGCTGTCAAGAATAACTTGGCATGGAATTTCGATTTTAATAGAAACTAAAGTTGTAGATGCTAAAATTAAGTGTTCAAATGGAAAGATCTCGAAAAATTAGTTCGTTTAAAAAAAAGGCTCTGAAAACGGTTTCCGGATGAAGAAGTTATGGCTTTTTGAAGAAAAGTTGTTGAAGATGTCGATGAAGTACGTGAATGTGCGGAAGTGAATGATAATGTTATATTTAAAAAAAATTCCCATCCCCCCCTCCAAACTTAATCTAATTAGCTCACTTTAAAAAAAATATTTTATATGACCCACTTTTATAAATCATTGAAAGTCATTTTTATAATGGTACTTTATGAGCTACCCACTAAATTGTAACTTAAATAAAAGATAAAGACACTTTAGAATTATAAGTGACTCACTTTTTATAATGGGTGAGAACACTTTTACATAAAGTAACTTTAAAACATAAGTTACATGTGCTTTTTGAAAAAGTAATTCAACAAAAAGAAAGACTTGAACCCAAGACCTCTATTCTCATAAAGTAACTTTGGACCAACTGAGCTAGTTTAAAAGGTTAGTAATTTTTGGAAAAGAGGAAGTATTGCTTTTGTATTTTTTATTTTAGTCACTGAAACTTAGGAGTGCCTGCTTACTTGAGAAAGCCCTTTTTGGCTACAAAACAAAAAACCACACAACCCAAAATGGACATGCAAAAAAAAAACAAACCTTGTGGCTTGAAGTTAGATTTTTCCAGAAACTAAATATTTTCCGAGATCACACTAAGGTGCGATGGAAAAGAACATATGCATGAGAAAAATCCTTCTTTTCTATTTATGATTTTCCCATATCGCACAAAGTTGCGGGGGAAATAGCATACGCATAAATGAAAGGTATGGATCTGGTAATAAAAAACAGAGTGATAAATAAATCAAAATAAACAGAGAGATAAATAACTAAAACTGCAAATAAAGATTGTATACCTCCAGATCTTAAAAATGATGTAGCTAGGGCTACCAGAAACCTTTTCGTGTGAAATGAAAGGGGTTCCTCACTAGAAAAAACGATCCTAACACAATAGAGCAGTCATCTTGGCCTGAAAGTAGTCACAAATAGTAGATCTAGGAAACGACAATCGAATGCAGTTGTACTAGCTTCAGATTTGGATCACCTATGGATGCGGCTCAAATAGCTCTAATACCATGTAGGAATTTATAGGGTAAGTTCCTCAGATAGAACACCAAAGGACACCTCTCACAAACAAATCACAGATCAATATACCAGTATTCTTGATGTAGTTAAAACCCTCAAAGAGGGAGATAATCCACAGCCAGAGCCAACATGACCACTTCAGGCAATTTAATAATGTAAAAGAAAGAACATTTACACAATCTTCTCTCATGAATGGTCGCCTTACAAATGACCTTCCATGCTCTTTAAATAGAGATCATGGACCAATCGAGTGTTAAGCCATGGATCAAGTGTCAGTAATACCGAGGAGAGAATGAACCGTCAGATCACTTCATGTCTAGAACATATCGTGACCATTGGATTGTAAGTTATAAAAAGTACATACTAAAGAAACACACTTTACCTAACTATACACTAGACCAAGTTATACTTTAGTATTTCCTATGTGTCAGAATATCCTAACAAGAAAGTGAGGACACCTTTGCAAACAAGGTATCGATTTTTAATCGTGAAAACTATATATTTTGGAAGGTTTGGATGGAAGCCTATTTCATGTCCCTAGTTGTAGATTTTTGGAGCTATGTATTAGTTGATTATATTCCCAAAACCCCTCCTACAAATGTAAATGGTAAAATGGTTTATGGGAAAAATGCAAAGGCCAAGAATTCCATTCTTTTTAGTCTTAGTAAATTTCAACTAGTAAAGGTAATGCGTTGTGAGTCAACGAAGGAATTGTGCGAGAAAGTTCATAAGAGTTATGAAGGAGATGAGAAAGGTAAGAAATTGAAGCTTCAAACTTTTAGAATGACGTTTGAGATCTTAAGAATGAATAAAGAAAAAAATCTAGCAGGATATTTTCTTAGAGTTGATGATGTAGCAAACATGATTAGAGGACTTGGTGAGGATATAAAAGAGGAAGTAGTTGTTTATAAGGTTTTGATATCTCTACCCATAATATTCAATTATAAGATCTCAGCCATATAATATATGTCAGACTTTAAGGCTCTTACAATGGATCAACTACATGGAACTTTCGCAACCTAAGAGATGAGATTAGCAAAGTAGAAGATTGAGCCAAAGGAGGCAATGTTTAAAGTGTCTAAGGAGACCAAGGAACATAAAAATCACCAAGAATGTTTCAATTGTGAATTTGATCAAGAGCTGGTTCAATTTGCTAGAAAATTAAAACATGGTTCAAGTAAGTATAAGGACAAGTTACCCTTCAAATGTTTTGATTGTGGAAGAGTTGGGAATTTTTCCTCCAAGTGTTGTTATAGAGATAAGCCAGAAAAAGATAAGGATCAAAATCTTAGAGATAAATCTCAAAAAATATTAGAAGAACAAATCCTTCAAGAAAAAGGGGTTCTACTCTAAAGACGACAGTTCTTTATTTGAAGAAAAAAGTGAATATTCTTTAGAAGATGAGCATGATGAATGCTTACTCAAGGCATTTGAATCTGAGTATAAATATAAGAATGACTTGGACCTTGAGGAAGAAGAAGGATTAGTGGATCTCAAAGGGGAGTTGATCAATGCTATTGATGAGTTAAATTAGGCCATAAAGAAGAGAATGCAAATAAAATAACTGAAGAAGGTATGCACAACTCTAATAATGAAGAGTTCATTTATCAAAGAGAAAATATTGAAAAAGGTATTAAAGGTAAATAAATTCTAGCACAAAAATTAGAGGTAAAACAAAAAAAATTTGTAATAAGTTGGAGGATGAAAATAATATCTTGAGACAAGAGTTGACCAAGAAATAGGAGAAAAATATTCTAGAATCATACGAAAAGGAAAGTTTTGAGGAAGAAAAAAGAAAAGAAGAGGTTCTAAGTGAAGTAATATTTAAATGGGAAGAGAATTGGCAAAATTTAGAAGAAGAAATCTTTTCTTTAAGAATAGACCTTGAGAAGTCCAAAACTGAGTTTGATTTGAATTTTTTTTTTTGAAGGATTAAAGAAATTAAATCACATTTTGAGTAGTCAAAGGTCTCTAATAAATAAGGTAGGTATCAGATACTTTGAACCAAAAAAACCTTCCAAAGGAAAGATTAGTTTCACGTTCAAAGGATTTGAAGGTCGCCAATTTTTTTCAAAGGTGTTATAAGGAAGAGTCAATGAAGATAAACAAAAAACAACTCATAGAAACACTCAACAATCAATCAAGGATGTTAATTTTTCAAATGTTCCTCCACATAGATATGTAAATCATCCAACAAGCCAACTAAGGTATAAGAAATCTCCTCAAGCTCATTAATTCTCAAATATTAGGTACCCAAAGTTGTTTTATGGACGTTGCTATACATGTCATATATTTGGACATAAATCCATTAATTGTAGAACTGTTAAAGCTAAAAGAGATGGAAATTTCAGATCTAGAATTTATTAAAATACTAGAGCTTGGAACTCGTCTTCTAGGAAAATAAATCCGTTCTCTCCCTTGATGAATGAAATTGAATGTTTCAAATGTAATAATTTTGGCCACAAGGAAAGTGAGAGTAGAAGCAGGTTTGAGTATCCTTCCAAGCTACAAACTACTAAGAAGCCAACACATCTAAGGAACACGAGGAATTTGAAGTAGAAGACTGAGAAAAATGAGGAATGTGGACTTACTCTGTCAGCACATGATCAGAAAGACAAATTGTACATAGATAGTGGTTTACCTATACACACGACTGGGGACAAGAGTAAATTATTGTTTCTAAAGGAAAAGAGTAAATGAAATGTTACCTTCTGTTAGAAATTATATATTACAGAGCAATGTAACACATAAAATATTATAGAAACACAAACAAACAAAAACGCATAAAACAAGAGAGACATAGATATATGTGGTTCACCCAATTTTGGCTACATCCATAGAGAAATGGTCAGTCCTTCCTTTTATATTATCTAGCAAAATGAAGAGATACAACCTACAACATATCCATTGTAATTTCCTCTTTGCACTCACACAATCTCCTCTCTCTTTCTAACTCATAATATACGTATACACGACAATAATAAAATTCCCTCATATAAATGGAGGGGTTTCCTTATAGGGAAAAAAACCATAAGTTAAACATAAATTCTACTCTTAGATCATCCTCCTAATGAACGATCTAGATTGACTACGAAATTACAATATTTTACAAGGCAATTTTACATCTGTTTTTTAGCTTCGGGGGCCCACTAGCCCCTGGACTCCTGTGAGGGGGACAAGTCCCCCTCGCACACCCACGTGTGGAGGGGTGTATAATATTCCTGGGGTGTACATCCGGATAAAACAAAAAAACCTCTGAATTGGGAAGATAATCAAGATCCACACCCAACACCTTTGGAAATAATCTTGAAGCACAAATTAAAGGGAAGGGCATAGTCAACCTCAATGAGAAGACCAAGACATAAAATGTGTTGTATCTGGAATGCCCCAATAAAATTCTACTTACCATAATTCAAATGTGTGAGAATGGATACAATGTGACTTTTCACTCTAAAGATTGTGAGATAAGAAAAGCAGAGAATGACAAGCTGGTAGGGAAGGCAGTAATGACTCACAACAATGTTTATGTGTTTGATGATTCTAGAGTGAGATACTACCTAAGCAAGAAAAATTAAACATGGATGAGGCACATAAGACTTGGTCATATAATTTTGACAAACTAATAAAGATAAGAAAAATAGAGGCGGTCGGAGGATTACCAAGATTGTCAAAGCTTAATAGCCCAATCTACAAGTCCTATCAATTTGGCAAGTAGACAAGGAAGTAGTTTAAGAAAAAGGAATTTTCATTGTCTAAACCTTTGGAGTTGGCTCACACTAACATATGTGGTTCTACAAGAACAAATATCCCAAGAGGAGAAAGGTACTTTATCTTATTTATGATTTGACTAGGGCTACTTGGATATGTTGTTGAAAGAAAAATAATAAGATCTAAGAAACTTTAAGATATTCAAAGCTCAAGTTCAAAATTATGAGGATCTTAAGATTAAATTCCTAAGATCAAATAGGGGAGGAGAATTAACCTCAAGGGATTTTGAATACTTTTGTGAAAATCATGGCATGAGGAGACAATGCTTACTAGAGAGGACACCTTAGCAAAATGGAGTAGTACAGAGGAAAAACAGAACCATTCAAGAGACGGCCAGATAAATGATGGAAAAATGGAAGGTTCCCCATGGTTAAGTAGATCAAGAAACTATTTATATAGAAAACATAACTCAACTAAGTCCTAATAGTGATAAAACTCCTTATGAGTTATGGAAAGGAAGACCTACATCTATAAAACACTTCAAGTTATTTGGGAATAAATGTTATATCAGGAGAAATGAGAAAGATCTTGGAAAGTTTGACTCTAGGGTTGATCAAGGCATATTTCTTGGACACTAAGTGAAGATTAAAGGCTACAAAAGCTTCAAAAATAGGAAAAAGAGGTTTGAAGACTTCATTGATGTTACATTTGATGACACATTGCGAATTCAAAGAAATCTAAAGAAAACGAGAAATTAGGTGAAGAGGAAGATTCAACCTCCAGATTCACAGATCAAGAAGAAGAAGAAGAAGAAAAAGAATATTCAACCCAGGGGAACACAGCTCCTTCCACATATGTGGATAAACAACACCTTGAAAGTCAAAGTATTGGTGATAAAAGGCTAAGTGTTCAAACTAGAAGGGGATTTGTTGGTAATCATTACCATGAAAATCATGCCTTGCTATCACAAATCAAGCCCAAAAATATCAGTGAATCCTATGAAGACAAGTTTTGGGTGGAGGAAATTAATTAAGAGCAAGACCAAATTTAGAAAAATGACACTTGGGAGATTTTTCCTGGACCAAAGAAAAAAAATTTATAGGCACCAAATATGTTTTTAAGAATGGGGTAAATGAGAATGGAAAATTCATTAGAAATAAAGTAAGGTTGGTTTGCAAATTCTATGCACAGATAGAAGGCATAGACTTTCAAGAAACATTTGCCCTTGTTGCAAGATTGGAATCCATTAGAATGTTCCTATATTTTTCCATCCATAAGAATATCAAGGTATATCAAATGGGTGTGACATTGTCATTTCTCAATGGAGATATGGAAGAAGAAGTATATATAGAACAACTAGATGGGTTCATGCTCTCAGAAAAATAAAGATTATGTTCTAGACTTAAAAAGGCCATGTATGGGTTGAAATAAGCCCCTATAGCTTCGTGTGCCAAACTAGATAAGTATCTACAATTGCAAGGTTTTAAAAGAGGGGTTGTTGATAGTAAATTGTACATAAAATTTGAAGATGAACATTTGTTGGTTGTTGTGTTTTATGTATATGATATTATCTTTGGTAGTTATTTGGAATAAATGGGACACTGATTTTCTATGTTAATGCAGAAAGATTTTGAAATGTCTATGATAGGAGAATTGTCCTTCTTCCTTGGACTACAAATTACCTAATCTAAAATGGTATATTCATCTCTCAATCTAATTATTCGAGGGAAACAAAGAATAAATTAAGGATGGAAGAGTGCAAGCCAGTTAGTACCTTGTTGTCTTGGCTACAATGACCCCCCAAAATTTTGGCTCACATGCAAATTTCAGAGCCTACCTCAAATCTTGCAATCGATTATCCTTGGTCACTTGTTGGTAAGCTAATGATTTCAATCTCCTCTCCTTGATATTAAGATTTGTTCGTGCTCTCATCTTCATGCAACATGTGTCATATTTGGGCATAGGGGTTGTTGTTTGTCATGTAAAGGGGATGGTCTGTGCTCACAGTCAAGTCCTATCAATGTTTGCATATGTTTCACTAATCTAACACTTAGTCATTTTCCCAAGCAACCTAGCCTCATCCAGCTTCCTGAAACTATGTGCTTTACTTCTGCAGCCATCAAGCTTCCTCCCTTGTCTGCCAAAACCATGTAGTGCACATAGACACCAACCACCCTTGCCTGCTGAAACCCTACAGCCCACAAAGGCCCCAGCTTGCACTTCACTCAGAAATTACGCAGAGGTGTCCTCCTAGGACCCATATCCCGCAGCAGTGCCTTGAGCCTCAAAACTACACAGTGTTGTCAAGTTGTCTTGTTTGTCTTGCTTGCAGAAATTGCATAGAACGGTCTCCCAGGGCCTCATTACAGCAGAAGTAAATGTCTGCTGAAATCACGCACATCTACCTCTCAATGACTACAGTAAAAGGTGACATGTTGAAGTCGCTTCCAAGGAGTTAAGGAGAAGGACCAAGGAACTGGGCAATGGAAAAGATCAAGACCACATGTGAACTCTTCTAGATGCTTGCTCATCTTGAGGGTAAGTATGGTAAGTAAAGAACATCTTCTGAAATACGCCTCTTAGTTGAGTTTGCAAGACTTATTTTCATTGTTATATCATCCTATCCTCAGTAACATGCATGTGTGAAAACACGAAAAAGTCATCTCCTGTGTTTCTCCTACATGTCATGCTTCTTTTCACTTGTTCGACCAATTATCATCTTCCACATGTTCATTTATATGTCATGCTTGTGACCTTGTTTTGGTGATTTTGAAGGTTGTGTTTGAGTTGTGTTCACCATGTACACATCTGTTGCACTCACACATAACGTTGCATGCACTATCATGCAAGCGTCATCTCGGTCGTTCAACGAACTATCACAAGCGTCGCACTTGTTGCTTGCACTAATCTTCAGTCACGTTGAGCATGTGTTGTCTTGATGGTTTGAGGCGTCTTATCGTCAAGTTATGTTGAGTGTGTGTTCGTAATGTTTGCATATGCATAAATTCACTCTCTCACACAATTAGTCATTTTGTTGAAGTTTTTATGATCAAATCACCCTCTAATAGTCGGACCTTCACCTTGCAATCAACTCGACCTACTTTCACCTAGAATAGTGCAGAAGTGTCCAACAAGTTGTTTCAATCTATGCTGACTGCAAGCTGATCATCCAACTCTCATATTAGTCAATGAGAGAGTTTGACCAGGCATTCACCCAAGGACTCACTCCCCTCAAAAATTTCATAGAAGCTGCAAACCTTGCTCGCTCCATTGACTAAGAAAACTAAGTAGCCAAGTCAAACAGACACCGCATGTCCATCCCTATCTCCCCTCTAGGATTGCACAATCTTGTAGACAGACACAGGTAAGCAGACCAGTTTCTCACCCAAAAAACTACTTATATTTATGAGCAAGCCCCTCAGCAACCCAACACCTCGCTTAGCTAAGAAACTGTGCAGAGGTAGTCAATAGTCCAGCCTCCCAGGAATTGCGTAGTTTTTGTCTCCAGCAAACCTCGCTTCCCACTTCCAACTCCCTCAAGGAATTGCGCATTTTTTGTTGCCAAGCCTCTTGAAGTTCGGAGCCTGCTCCCTCTAGGAATTGCATAATTTTTGCTACCAAGGCCCTCTGCTACAAAAATGGCTTCACCCCATAAATTATGTAGATCTGCCCTCCAGCCGAGACAAATCCTACAAATAGTCACTACTGATTCGGATTGTCCATCTCAATCTCCCAATGACCTTTGCGCAATTTTCAGTAGCAGTTCCCAGAGCTCGCATCCTAGCTCGAAGCTCGCCTCACGCAGTTTCACAGCCTTGTCATATTTCCCGGTCACCTGCATAGAAAATTGAATGATCATGCATCGTGGTAGACTAGGAGATTTATGGATTTGATGTTGTCTTGTCATGAGTGAATGCATATATAGGTACATGAACAAACATGACGTGACGACGAATGGGATGAACAAGGAGAGTACATGTAAAGGGATGTGTTCGTGAATGGACAAACAAACCAAACATGTGAGGAGATAGTTTCACGAATGGATGAAACATGTGAAGAGATAGTTTCACGAATGGAAGAAACATGCGAAGAGACAGTTTCATGAGTAGACGAACGACGAAACATGCGAGGACATATTTTTGCGAACAGAAAAACATGTCAAGCATGCCAAAGTACAAGCAAAGGAGCAATGTGCATATGCAACATCAAGCGAACCCAATGACCATTGAGGACTCCACACACTTTTCCATGTGGAGGGGAAGTTGTGATACACCAAGAGGACATGCATCACTTAGCAACACTACAACTCGACATGCACACCAGTAGGAACATGAACATACCATCACTGTCATGTCGTGACGTGTTGGACACATCACTACTGTGGGCCATACTATTTTCAATCAATGTAATGTATCATGGAAGTCCAAGAGACCCACTTGTAATCTGACGAGTCATGTCATCTGAAAAGACATGGAAGTCAAACAATCATGAGGGAAGTTGAATAGTCACAAGGGCCATTTTAACCTTTGGTTATAAATACCCACTCATTTGTACATGGAAATGAATTTTCACCTTGGCTCCTCCCACATAGCCTTGAGAGTCCATAATATTTTCTTTGAGGAGCGAGTAGTGGCTCCAGCACCCCGCCCACGGGGTTAGAGATGTATGGTCTATTGATGTGTCTTGGAACTTTCACTTGTAGAAATTTCTGTTTTCCCACCTCGGTTTTCAGTTTCTCCTTATTTCTTCCATATAGTTAAATGCCCTTTCCCATAACCATACATTTAACGACTGAAAAAATATTTTATTTTATTTTATTTTATTTTATTTATTTGATTATTATTATTATTATTATATTTTTTTGAAAGCACAAATTCTGGAAATTTTACGGAATGCTAGAAATTGCAAGAATAAAATCAACAGTAATAAACAACCATTAAAACACATTTAAACACAGAGATTTTTGGTCAATGTGACCCTCGAAAAACCCCCTACAACTCTTGGGGAAAACCAGTTTGAGAGCTCTTCTTTATTTCTGGAAAATACCTTTTTACAGTGAGAAAATTTCACCGAAACAAATTTTTCCAGCAAACAACTTATCTCATTTTTCAGCTACACAGTCAAACTGAACCTGCTGTACGGATGTACGGACCGTACAGATGTGCGAACTGTATGGATGTAGGGACCGTAAAGATAGACCTCGGTTTTTGTGCAGAAAATCGCCTCCTTGAAATTTGTACCCAAAAATCAGTCTTTTACTATTTTCTCAGCAAAAATCTGCCTTTTACTGCTTGTTCTTTCAGCTGTATGGTTGCTGAATTGCTGCCTTGGAATATGTGCCAAGTTGTTGTCTCTTTCTCCTTCTTGTCCAGAAATCTCCCTTGCTCTCTTGCTCTCCTTCTCCCAATCTGCTCATGAAAGAATGGATGATCTTTTCCTCCTTTTCCTCCCTTAATCCAACCCTAAATGACTTTTGGGTGATCCCTAACTCCAATGGCTAAGATAGATTCAGATCTATGGCTGAGATTAAATGCTCATTTAAATCTCACTTTCTATTTTTTAATTCACCCCACTTTAATAAAGACCCACTTAGTCATTTATTTCCAAAGTCACTTTTCCTTTCTAATTTTTCATTGACTTTATTAAAGTCACTTTAAAATTATACTTTAGTAACTTTATCACTTAAAGTCACTTTTAAATTAGATTTTAACTTTATAAAAATTATAAAGTCACTTTAGGAGAAAAATTAAAATCTTTTGGACACTTTTCCCTAGGCCAAAGATCAAAGCCTAAGGGAACCACCTGTCCTCCGGTACCAAATTTCAACACTCCCTCTTACCGAGGAAGGTGTTCCTCACCACACCCATCTTGTCTCTGAAGTAAACATGCTTGCCCCGTGGTAAGGCTTTGGTAAGAATGTTTGCTACCTGCACATCAGTGGAAATATACTCAAGCTTCACAGCTCCCTTCTGAACATAGTCTCTGATGAAATGATATCTGATCCCGATATGCTTTGACCTGTCATGAAATACTGTATTCTCCGTGAGTTTAATGCAACTCTGATTATCACAGTAAATCACTGAAGGTCTCAACGGCTGACCAAATAAGCCAAACAACATCTTGCGAAGCCAGATGGCCTCACAACTAGCTAGACTGGCTGCCATATACTCTGCTTCTGCTGAACTCAGTGCTACTGACCGCTGCTTCCGGCTGAACCATGACACTACTGCTGAACCCAAACCAAACCAACACCCTGAAGTGCTCTTCCTATCAGAAGCACAACCTGCCCAATCAGAATCAGTGTATCCTACCAATCTCACTCCATCTCCCTGCCTGTAGTCCATACCATAATCCACTGTCCCCTGCAAGTACCGCAAAATGTGTTTTGCAGCCACCTAGTGAACCTTCCTAGGCTCACACATAAACTGACTCATCGTGTTGACTGCAAAACAGATATCTGGTCTAGTGTTGACCAAATACATCAAGGAACCAATCAGCTGCCTGTACAATGTGGGATCCACCAACTCGGAATCCGAAGCATGAAGCTTCTTCCAGTTGGTAATCATCGGTGTCGACATGGGTCTACAATCCTCCATGTGGAATCTGCTAAGGATGTCCACAATATACTTCCCCTGCCCCAGGAAGAAATGCCCCTCCTCCTGCCACACCTCTAAACCCAAAAAGTAATGCATCAAGCCAATGTCCTTCATCTCAAACTCCGTCGCAAGATCTCTCTTGCAGTGCTCTATGAGTCTTTCTGCACCTGTAATGACCAAGTCATCCACATACAGCACCAGAATGAGAGGCTCCTCACCTATCCCAATAAAGTAAAGGTTCGGATCTGCCTCACTCTTTGTGAAACCCATCCCCTGCAAATAAGTATCTATCCTGGAGTACCAAGCTCTGGGAGCTTGCTTCAGGCCATAAAGGGCCTTCTTCAGTCTGCACACATGGGACTCCTTCCCATGCACCTCAAAGCCCTGTGGCTGCTCAATGTACACCTCCTCCTATATGAAGCCATTGAGAAATGCTGTCTTCACATCCATCTGGTGGATCTTCCAACCCATCTCTGCTGCTATCGATATAATGGAGTGAATCGAAGTATATCGAGCCACGGGGGCGAATGTCTCCTCATAATCAACTCCCTCTACTTGGGAGAACCCTCTAGCCACAAACCTCGCTTTGAATTTCTCAATGCTGCCATCTGCAGTATGCTTTACCTTGTAAAGCCATCTGGAAGTAACCACGGACTTGCCCTCAGGCCTCGGCACCACCTCCCAAACATCATTCTTCATGATAGAAGAATATTCTTCCTGCATGGCCTCTCTCTAGACCTGCTGGCTAGCTGCCTCCTCATAGCTAGAAGGCTCAGAGTCAAGGATGTTTGTAACCATCGCCATATAGCTACAAAATCTCTCAGGTGGTCTACTCTCTCTGACCGGCCTCTTCGGCTCAGCAACAGATGTGGCATCTCTCAAGGTGTCCTGAAGCCACTTGGGCTTCCTCTCCCTGAGCATGCTTCTCCCATAGGAGAATGAAACTCCTCCTCCTCATCACCATCAGTAGCCTGAACTCCTGACTGTCTGTCTGCTGTTCTCCTGCCTGACCTGAACCTGTAGAAGCTGAGGTACCGTGTGAACTGTCCATCAGTGGACTCCCTAGTGAACTGCTCTGTGACCTGCTCGGAGCACCACCCCTCTGGCTTGGTGAGCCACTGCTCACTGATGGACCTAACATCCTCATAGATGTACCCCTGATCCTCCTGATCCCTGCCCACTGGATCCCTGTGACTGACTCAATTGCTGCTGAGGGTCTGGCTGATCCAGATACTCCAACTCCCGTGATCTCCTAAAGGCCCTGTCCTCCTCGAACTTCACATCCCGTCTGACAACAACTCTCCTCTGTGCAGGAATTTAAATCCGAAAGGCCTTTGAGGTCTCACTGTAGCCCACAAAGATACCCTTCTCTGCGGTGGGCTCTAGTTTGGTCCTCTTCTCCTTGGGTATATAGGAGTATGTAATGCATCCAAAGATATGAACATGACCAATATCAGGCTTCTTCCCAGAAAAAGCCTCCTCCGGAGTCATGTGCCCCAAGGCACGATGCGGATTCCTGTTCTGCAAGTAAACAGTTGTGTTGCAGGCCTCTGCCCACAAAAACAATGGCAACCCCTGATCATGTAACATGGCTTTGGCAGCCCCTATGATGGATCTGTTCTTCCTCTCTGCAACCCCTTTCTGCTGGGGGTTGTAAGGAACAGTGAACTCCCTCCTGATGCCTGCCTCCGCACAATAGTCAACAAACTCTCCAAGGGTGTACTCTCCTCCATTGTCCGACCTCAGGGACTTGATCTTCCGACCTGTCTGTGTCTCCACAAGAGCTCTGAACTCCTGAACCGCTTGAAGACCCCACTCTTGGTCTTCAAGAAATAAATCCAGGTCCTCCTGAAGTGATCATCAATGAATAAAACATAATGCTCATATCCACTCAAGGAAACATGAGACATCCGACCGCTCACATCAGAATGTCTCAAATCAAGTATCCTAGTCGCTCTGCTGTCACTGCTGGGAAAAGGGGATTTGGCAAACTTGCCCATAGCACATCCTCTACAAGTATTAAAGTGATCAGTACTGAAATCTGGCATCGCTGTAGTGATCTCTCGCAAGGTCCTCAAGGCTCCATGATACATATGTCCCATCCTGCGGTGCCAAATCTCACACTGCTCAGAACTGCTAGCTCTGCTGTCGGTAGTACTACTCAATGCCAAAAGGGGCTAGAATGCAAACCTGTACACCTTTGCATGGCGTACACCTATCACTCTAGCTGACT